>JAGXJF010002074.1:0-64472 GCA_019208055.1 Stipa capillata | reverse complement strand
GTTGACGGTTTTTTTCGGAGTCCGAGCCAACAGTTGTCGGAGGGTCCGGGACGGTGGGTTTGAAGGTTGCGGTCAGATGGTTCGAAGAGAACAAGAGAGAACCGGACCTTCTTCGCGGCGGACAGTGGAGGGTCCTCGACAGGTCGGGTGCGCATGGTCTGGTCGAGGGAAGGTGCGGGACAACAGTTTGAAGAATCTCGAGACGGTCGGGTTGCGACAGTTTGTCGGAGCGTCCGGACGGCTTGGGTTTGAATGGTTTGGTCAGATGGTTCGAGGAGAACGAGAGGAGAGACCGGCCATCTTCCGGACGGCACCGTTTGGATGGCCGACGTCGGGTTGGATGGTTTGTGTCGTATGGAATCTCGGACCAACAGTGGTGAGGGTTTAGGACCAACGTGGAGTGTCTCGGACGGCTCGAGTTGACGGTGTGTTGGTGAGATTTTTTCGGGACTACAACAGTTTGGAAGGTCTGGACGCTCGAGTTGGACGGTTGGTCGGATGGTTCGGACCACTAGTTGGAGTGTCCGGGACGGTTGGTTTGATGGTGTTGGTCAGATGATTCTGTGAGCACCAGAGGAGAACCGGACCTCTTCCGACGGACCGTTTGAAGTCCGGGACGGTCGGAGTGGCCGGTTTGGTCGGATGGTTGCGGGACCAACAGTTTGGAGGTCCGTGAGTACACTGTCGGTTGGAGCGGTTTGGTCGGATGGTCGGGCTCCACAGGTTGGAGGGTCGCGACGGTCGGTTGGACGGTTTGGATCGGATGGTTCTGGGGCCAACAGTTTGGAGGGTCCTCGACAGTCGGGCTGGACTGGTGTAATTCGGATGGTTCGGGACACAAACAGTTTGGAGGGTCCGGGACGGTTGGTGGACGGCTGGTCGATGGTCGGGTCCGCAACAGTTGGGAGGTCCGAGACGGATCGGTTGGACGGTTTGGTCGGATGTTTGTCGGGCCCAACAGTTGGAGTGTCCGGGAGTCGGGTCGGTGAGGATGGTTGTTGGTCTATGCGTTCCGCCAGACATTTTTGTAAATCTTTTTGCTTCTTTTATTTTTGACTTTTTTCGTTGAATGTTCTGGATCGGTCGGTTTGATCGGATGGTTCCGGACCACCAGTTGGAGCGTCCGAGGCGGCCGGGTTGGACGATTTGGTCGGAGATGGTTCGGACCACAGTTGGAGGGCCGAGACGGTCGGGTTGGATGGTCTGACCTGCTCGCGACCAGGTACAGATAGGTGTCGGAGCCAACAGTTCAGAGGTCCGAGACGCTCGGTTTGGACGGTCTTGGTCGGATGTTCGGAACAACATTTGGAGGGTCCGAGACGGTCGGGTGACGTCTGGTCGGATGGTTCGCACAAACCAGTTGTCCGAGTACAGTCGGGTTGGACGGTTTGGTCGGATGTTCGGTACAACCGTTGAAGTGTCCGTGGACGTCGGTTGGATGGCTTGTCGGATGCTTCCGGACAGACTCGTCTGCATGTTCTGCAAACGGTCGTGTTGTTGGATGTTCGGGACCACAGTTTGGATCGATCGAGATGGCTGGGTTGGACGGTTTGGTCGGATGTTCGGACCAACAGATGGAGGAGTCGGACGGTCGGTTGGATGGTCTGTGTCGGCATGGTTCGGACAACAGTTTGGAGGTCCTCGAACGGTCGGGTTGGACGGTGTAAGCGGAAGGTTCCTGGGACCAACCGTTGGAGGTCCGAGACGGTCGGGTTGGATGGTTTGGGTCGGATGGTTCGGGACAACAGTTGGAGTGTCCGGGATGGTCGAGTTCGGATGGTTGGATGCGTCAGCTGGCTCGGGAGAACAAGAGGAGAAGTGGACCTTCTTCCGGACGGACCGTTTGGAAGTCCGGGACCAACAGTTTGGAGGGCCCAGACGGTGGGTTGGACGGTCGTGAGTCGGATGGTGCGGTGACAACAGTATGAGGGTCGAGACGGTGGTTTGACGATTTGGTCGATGGTTGCGAGACCACACGCTTTGAGAGTTGCCTGGGAGCGGTCGGTCGGATGCTTGGGTCGGATGCTTCCGGACAGACCGTCTGAATGTTTCTGCGAAGATCGTTTTTGGTCGGATTGTTCGGGACCACAGTTTGAGGTACGGGACGTCGGTTGCGGACGGTTTGTCGGATGATTCGGGACCAACAGTTTGGAGGATCCGTAGACGGTCGTGTTGGACGGTTTAGTCAGATGGTTCGGACCAACAGTTTGAGGGTCCAGGACGGTCGGGTGGATGGTTTGGTCGGATAGTTCGGGAGAACAGAGGAGAACCGGACCTTCTTTCCGGACGGACCGTTTGGAAGGTCGGGGACGGTCGGGTTGGACGGTTTGGTCAGATGGTTCGCGACCAACAGTTTGGAGGGTCCAAGACGGTCGGGTTGGACGGTTTGGTGCGATGGTTCGGGACCAACTGTTGGAGGGTCCGGGACGGTCGGGTGGACGGTTTGGTCGGATGGTTCGGACCAGCGTTTGAGGGTACGAGACGGTCGGTTGGACTGTGTATCGTATGGTTCGGGACCAATAGTTTGGAGGGTCCGGGACGGTTGGTTGGGACGGTCTGTCGGATGGTTCGGGACCAGCAGTTTGAGGTCGAGACGGTCGGGTGGACGGTTGGTCGGATGGTTCGGGACCACCAGTTTGGAGTGTCCGGGACGGTCGGTTGGATGGTTTGGTCGGATGGTTCGGGACCAATGGTTTGGAGGGGTCCGGTACGGTCGGGTTGGACGGTTTGTTTGGAGGGTCGGTACGGTCGGGTTGGACGGTTTGGTCAGATAGTTCGGGACCAACAGTTTGGAGGGTCCGCGACGGTCGGGTTGGACAGTTTCGTCGGATGGTTCGGGACAAGAGTTTGGAGGGTCCGAGACGGTCGGGTTGGACGGTTGGTCGGATGGTTCGGGACCAAGAGTTTGGAGGGTCCGGGACGGTCGGGTTGGGCGGTTTGGTCGGATGGTTCGGGACCAAGAGTTTGGAGGGTCCGGGACGGTCGGGTTGGACGGTCTGGTCGGATCGTTCGGGACCAACAGCTTGGAGGGTCCTCGACGGTCGGGTTGGATGGTTTGGTCGGATGGTTCGGGATCAACAGTTTGGAGTGTCCGGGACGGTCGGGGTTGGATGGTTTGGTCGGATGGTTCGGGACCAACAGTTTTGGAGTGTCCGGGACGGTCGGGTTGGATGGTTTGGTCGGATGGTTCGGGACCGACAGTTTGGAGTGGCCGGGACGGTCGGGTTGGACCAGTTTGGTCGGATGGTTTCGGGACCGACAGTTTGGAGGGTCCGCGACGGTCGGGTTGGACCGTTTGGTCGGATGGTTCGGACCGACAGTTTGGAGGGTCCGCGACGGTCGGGTTGGACCGTTTGGTCGGGATGGTTCGGACCAACAGTTTGGAGGATCCGAGACGGTCGGGTTGGGACGGTTTAGTCGGATGGTTCGGGACCAACAGTTTGGAGGGTCCGGGACGGTCGGGTTGGATGGTTTGGTCGGAAGTTCGGGGGAACAAGAGGAGAACCGGACCTTCTTCGGACGGACCGTTTGGAAGGTCCGGGACGGTCGGGTTGGACGGTTTTGGTCAGATGGTTCGGGACCAACAGTTTGGAGGGTCCAAGACGGTCGGTTGGGCGGTTTGGTCGGATGGTTCGGGACCAATAGTTTGGAGGGTCCTCGACGGTCGGGTTGTGACGGTCTGGTCGGATGGTTCTGGACCACAGTTTGGAGGATCCGAGACGGTCGGGTTGACCGTTTGGTCGGATGGTTCGGGACCAACAGTTTGGAGTGTCCGGGATGGTCGGGTGGGATGGTTTGGTCGCATGCTTCCGGACAGACCGTTTGATTGGATGGTTCGGGACCAACAGTTCGGAGGACCGAACGGCCAGGTTGGACGATTTGGTCGGATGGTTCGGGACCAACAGTTTGGAGGGTCCGAGACAGTCGGGTTGGACGGTTTAGTCGATGGTTCGGGACCAACAGTTTGGAGGGTCCGAGACGGTCGGGTTGTCGGTTTGGTCGGATGGTTTGGGACCAACAATTTGGAGGTCCGGGACGGTCGGGTGGATGGTTTTGTCGGATGGTTTCGGACCAACAGTTTGGAGTGTCTAGGACGGTCGAGTTGGACGGTTTGGTTCGGATGATTCGGGACCAACAGTTCGGAAGGTCTGGTCGGATGGTTCGGGACCCAGCAGTTTGGAAGGTCCGGGACGGTCGGTTGGACGGTTTGGTCAGATGGTTCGGGACCAACGGTTTGGAGGGTCCGAGACGGTCGGGTTGGACGGTTTGGTCGGATGGTTCGGGACCAACAGTTTGGAGGATCCGGAGACGGTTGGGTTTTGAAGGTTTGTCAGTGGTTTCGGGACAACAAGAGGAGAACCGGACCTTCTTCCGACGGACAATTTGGAGGGTATTCGACGGTCGGGTTCGATGGTCTGGTCGGAAGGTGCGGGACCAACAGTTTGGAGAATCCGAGACGGTCGGGATTGGACAGTTTGGTCGGAGTGTCCGGGACGGTTGGGTTTGATGGTTTGGTCAGATGGTTCGGGAGAACAAGAGGAGAACCGGACGATCTTCCGGACGGACCGTTTGGAAGGTCCGGGACGGTCGGGTTGGATGGTTTTGTCGGATGGTTTCGGACCAACAGTTTGAGTGTCTAGGACGGTCGAGTTGGACGGTTTGGTCGGATGATTCGGGACCAACAGTTTGGAAGGTCTGGGACGGTCGAGTTGGACGGTTTGGTCGGATGTTTTCGGGACCAACAGTTGGAGTGTCCGGGACGGTTGGGTTTGATGGTTTGGTCATATGGTTCGGGAGAACAAGAGGAGACCGGACCTTCTTCCGGACGGACAGTTTGGAGGGTCCGGGACGGTTGGGTTGGGCGGTCTGGTCGGATGGTTCGGGACCAACAGTTTGGAGAGTCCGAGACGTGTCTGGTTGGACGGTTTGGTCGGATGTTTCGGGACCAACAGTTTGGAGGGTCCGGACGGTTGGTGTGGACGGTCTGGTCGGATGGTTCGGGACCAACAGTTTGGAGGGTCCGAGACGGTCGTGTGGTCCGGTGACGGTCGGTTGGATGGTGTTGGTCGGATGCTTACGGACAGACCGTTTGAATGTTCTGGGACGGGTCGGTGTTGATCGATGGTTCGGGGCCAACAGTTCGGAGGACCGGGACGGCCCAGCTTGGACGATTTGGTCGGATGGTTCGGGACCAACAGTTTGGAGGGTCCGAGACATGTCGGGTTGGACGGTTTAGTCGAGGGTGGTTCGGGACCAACCAGTTTAGAGGGTACGGGATGGTCGGGTTGGACGGTTTGGTCGGATGGTTCGGGTAGCAACAGTTTGGAGGGTCCGAGTACGGTCGGTTGATCGGTTTTGGTCGGATGGTTTGGACCACCAATTTGGAGGGTCCCGGGACGGTCGGGTTGGATGGTTTTGTCGGATGGTTTCGAACGAACAGTTTGGAGTGTCTAGGACGGTCGAGTTGGACGGTTTTGGTCGGATGATTCGGGACCAACAGTTTGGAAGGTCCGGGACGGTCGAGTTGGACGGTTTGGTCAGATGGTTCGGGACCAACAGATTTGGAGTGTCCGGGACGGTTGGGTTTGATGTTGGTCAGATGGTTCGGAGAGGAGAAGAGGAGAACCGGACCTTCTTCCGGACGGACCGTTTGGAAGGTCCGGGACGGTCGGGTTGGACGGTTTGGTCAGATGGTTCTGGACGAACAGTTTGGAGGGTCCGAGACGGTCGGGGTTTGGACGGTTTGGTCGGATGGTTCGGGACCAACAGTTTTGGAGGGTCCGGGACGGTTGGGTTTGATGGTTTGGTCAGATGGTTCGGGAGAAACAAGAGGAGAACCGGACCTTCTTCCGGACGGACCGTTTGGAAGGTCCGGACGGTCGGGTTGGGCGGTTTGGTGAGATGGTTCGGGACCAACATTTGGAGGGTCCGAGACGGTCGGGTTGGACGGCTTGGTCGGATGGTTCGGGACCAACAGTTTGGAGGGTCCGTGGACGGTTGGGTTGGACGTTTGGTCGGATGGTGCGGGGCCAACAGTTTGGAGGGTCCTCGACAGTCGGGTTGGACGGTGTAGTCGGATGGTTCGGGACCAGCAGTTTGGAGGGTCCCGGGACGCTGGGTTGGGACGGTCTGGTCGGATGGTTGGGGCCAACAGTTTGAAGGTTCCGAGACGGTCGGGTTGGATGGTTTGGTCGGATGGTTTGGGGACCAACAGTTTGGAGGGTCCGGGACGGTCGGGTTGGACGGTTTGGTCGGATGGTTCGGGACCAACAGTTTGGAGGGCTCTAGACGATTGGTCGGGTTGGACGGTGTAGTCGGATGGTTCGGGACCAACAGTTTGGAGTGTCCGGGACGGTGGGTTGGATGGTCTGGTCGGATGGTTCGGGACCAACAGTTTTGAGGGTCCGGGACTGTCGGGTTGGACGGTTTGGTCAGATGGTTCGGGACCAACAGTTTGGAGGGTCCGAGGCGGTCGGTTTGGACAGTTTGGTCAGATGGTTCGGGACCAACAGTTTGGAGGGTCCGAGGCGGTCGGGTTGGACGGTTTGGTCAGATGGTTTCGGGACCAACAGTTTGGAGAGTCCAAGACGGTCGGGTTGGACGGTTTTGGTCGGATGGTTCGGGACGAACAGTTTGGAGGGTCCGGACGGTGGGGTTGGACGGTCTGATCGGATGGTTCGGGACCAACAGTTTGGAGGGTCCGAGACGGTCGGGTTGGATGGTTTGGTCGGATGGTTCGAGACCAACAGTTTGGAGGGTCCGGGACGGTTAGGTTGGATGGTTTCGTCGGATAGTTCGGGACCAACAGTTGGAGTGTCCGGGACGGTTTGGGTTGGACAGTTTGGTCGGATGGTTCGGGAGCAATAGTTTGGAGTGTCCGGGACGGTTGGGTTGGATGGTTTGGTCAGATGGCTCGGGAGAACAAGAGAAGAACCGGAACTTCTTTCGGACGGACCGTTTGGAAGGTCCTGGACTGTCGGGTTTGACGGTTTGGTCGGAAGGTTCGGACCAACAGTTTGGAGTGTCCGGACGGTCGGGTTGGATGGTTTGGTCGGATGGTTCGAAGAACAAGAAGAAAACCGGACTTTCTTCCGGACGGACCGTTTGGAAGGTCCTGGACGGTCGTGTTGGACGGTTTGGTCGGATGATTCGGGACCAACAGTTTTGAGGGTCCGAGAGGGACGGGTTGGACGGTTTCGTCGGATGGTTCGGGACCAACAGTTTGGAGGGTCCGGGACGGTCAGTTGGATGGTTTGGTCGGATAGTTCGGGAGAACTAGTGGAGAGCTGGACCTTCTACCGGACGGACCGTTTTGAATGTCCGGGACGGTCGGGTTGGACGTTTGGTCCGATGGTTTGGGACCAACAGTTTGGTGTGTCCGGACGGTCGGATTGGTTGGTTTCTTTCTTCGGATGGTTCGGGAGAACAAGAGGAGAACCAGACTTTCTCCGGACGGACCGTTTGGAAGGTCCGAACGGTCAGGTTGGAACGGTTTAGTCGGATGGTTCGGGACCAACAGTTTGGAGGGTCCGGGACGGTCGGGTTGGATGTTTGGTCTGATGGTTCGAGAGAACTAAAGGAGAGCCTGACCTTCTTCCGACGGACCGTTTTGGAAGTTCCGGGAGGGTCTGTTGGACGGTTTGGTCGGACGGTTCGGGACCAACAGTTTCGAGGTCCAGACGGTCAGGTTGGACGGTGTAGTCAGATGGTTCGGGACCAACAGTTTGGAGGGTCCGGACGGTTGGGTTGGACGGTCTGGTCGGATGGTTCGGGACCAACAGTTTTGGGGTCCGGACGGTCGGGTTGGAGACGGTTTGGTCGGATGGTTCGGGACCAACAGATTGGAGGTCCGGACGGTCGGGTTGGACGGTCTGGTCGGATGGTTCGGGACCACAGTTTTGGAGGGTCCGAGACGGT
Organism: Stipa capillata; assembly: GCA_019208055.1. Lineage (NCBI taxonomy): Eukaryota > Viridiplantae > Streptophyta > Magnoliopsida > Poales > Poaceae > Stipa > Stipa capillata. The sequence continues at coordinate 56,555 of JAGXJF010002074.1, read as the reverse complement.
CGGTTGGATGGTTTGGTCGAATGGTTCGGGACAAACAGTTTGGAGTGTCCGGAGTTGGTCGGGTTTGGATGGTTTGGTCAGATGGCTCGGGAGAACAAGAGGAGAAGTGGACCTTCTTCCGGACGGACCGTTTGGAATGTACGGGACCAACAGTTTGGAGGGCCCAGGACGGTCGGGTTGGACGGTCTGGTCGGATGGTTCGGGACCAACAGTTTGGAGGGTCCGAGACGGTTGCGTTGGACGTTTGGTCGGATGGTTCGAGACCAACAGTTTGAAGTGTCCGGACGGTCGGGTTGGATGGCTTGGTCGGATGCTTCCGGACAGACCGTCTGAATGTTCTGCGACGATCGTGTTTGGTCGGATGGTTCGGGACCAACAGTTTGGAGGGTCCGGGACGTGTCGGTTGGACGGTTTGGTCGGATGGTTTCGGGACCAACAGTTTGGAGGATCCAGAGACGGTCGGGTTTGGACGGTTTAGTCGGATGGTTCGGGACCAACAGTTTGGAGGGTCCGGACGGTCGGGTTGGATGGTTGGTCGGATAGTTTTCGGGAGAACAAGAGGAGAACCGGACCTTCTTCCGGACGGACCGTTTGGAAGGTCCGGGACGGTCGGGTTGGACGGTTTGGTCAGATGGTTCGGGACCAATAGTTTGGAGGGTCCAAGACGGTCGGGTTGGACGGTTTGGTCAGATGGTTTCGGGACCAACAGTCTGGAGGGTCCTCTACGGTCGGGTGGACTGTGTTAATCGATGGTTCGGGACCAACAGTTTGGAGGGTCCGGGACGGTTGGGGTCGGACGGTCTGGTCGGATGGTTCGGGACCAGCAGTTTGGAGGGTCCGAGACGGTCGGTTGGACAGTTTGGTCGGATGGTTCGGACACCAGTTTGGAGAGTCCGGGAAGGTCGGGTTGGATGGTTTGGTCGGATGGTTCGGGACCATAGTTTGGAGGGTCCGGTACGGTCGGGTTGGACGGTTTGTTTGGAGGGTCCGGTACGGTCGGTTGGACGGTTTGGTCAGATAGTTCGGGACCAACAGTTTGGAGGGTCCGCGACGGTTGGGGTTGGACAGTTTCGTCGGATGGTTCGGGACCAACAGTTTGGAGGGTCCGAGACGGTCGGGTTGGACGGTTTGGTCGGATGGTTCGGGACCAAGAGTTTGGAGGGTCCGGACGGTCGGGTTGGACGGTTTGCGTCGGATCGTTCGGGACCAAGAGTTTGGAGGGTCCGGGACGGTCGGGTTGGACGGTTTGGTCGGATCGTTCGGGACCAACAATTTGGAGGGTCCGCGACGGTCGGGTTGGACCGTTAGGCCGGATGGTTTCGGGACCAACAGTTTGGAGGGTCCGCGACGGTCGGGTTGGACCGTGTGGCCGGATGGTTCGGGACCAACAGTTTGGAGGGTCCGGGACGGTCGGGTTGGACGGTCTGGTCGGATGGTTCGGGACCAACAGTTTGGACGGTCCAGACGGTCAGGTTGGACGGTCTGGTCGGATGGTTCGGGACCAACAGTTTGGAGGGTCCGCGACGGTCGGGTTGGACCGTGTGGCCGGATGGTTCGGGACCAACAGTTTGGAGGGTCCGGGACGGTTGGGTTGGACGGTCTGGTCGGATGGTTCGGGACCAACAGTTTGGAGGATCCGAGACGGTCGAGTTGGACCGTTTGGTCGGATGGTTCGGGACCAACAGTTTGGATGGTTTGGTCGGATGCTTTCGGACAGACCGTTTGAATGTTCTGGGACGGTCGGGTTTGATCGGATGGTTCGGGACCAACAGTTCGGAGGACCGAGACGGCCAGGTTGGACGATTTGGTCGGATGGTACGGGACCAATAGTTTGGAGTGTCCGGGACGGTTGGGTTTGATGGTTTGGTCAGATGGTTCGGGAGAACAAGAGGAGAACCGGACCTTGTTCCGGACGGACAGTTTGGAGGGTCCGGGACGGTTGGGTTGGACGGTCTGGTCGGGATGGTTCGGGACCAACAGTTTGGAGAGTCCGAGACGGTCGGGTTGGACGGTCTGGTCGGATGGTTCGGGACCAACAGTTTGGAGGGTCCGGGACGGTTGGGTTGGACGGTCTGGTCGGATGGTTCGGGACCAACAGTTTGGAGGATCCGAGACGGTCGGGTAGTCCAGGACGGTCGGTGAATGGTTTGGTCGGATGCTTCCGGACAGACCGTTTGAATGTTCTGGGACGGTCGGGTTTGATCGGATGGTTCGGGACCAATAGTTTGGAGGGTCCAAGACAGTCGGGTTGGACGGTTTAGTCGGATGGTTCGGGACCAACAGTTTAGAGGGTCCGGGATGGTCGGGTTGGACGGTTTGGTCGGATGGTTCGGGACCAACAGTTTGGAGGGTCCGAGACGGACGGGTTGGTCGGTTGGTCGGATGGTTTTGACCAACAATTTGGAGGGTCCGGGACGGTCGGGTTGGAAGGTTTTGTCGGATGTTTCGGACCAACAGTTTGGAGTGTCTAGACGGTCGAGTTGGACGGTTTGGTCGGATGATTCGGGACCAACAGTTTGGAAGGACTGGGACGATCGAGTTGGACGGTTTGGTCGGATGGTTCGGGACCAACAGGTTGGAGTGTCCGGGACGGTTGGGTTTGATGGTTTGGTCAGATGGTTCGGGAGAACTAGAGGAGAACTGGACCTTCCGGACGGACCGTTTGGAAGGTCCGGGACGGTCGGGTTGGACGTTTGGTCTGATGGTTCGGGACCACAGTTTGGAGGGTCCGAGACGGTCGGGTTTGGACGGTCTGGTCGGATGGTTCGGGACCAACAGTTTGGAGGGTCCGGAACGGTTGGGTTTGATGGTTTCGTCAGATGGTTCGGGAGAACAAGAGGAGAACCGGACCTTCTTCCGGACGGACCGTTTGGAAGGTCCGGGACGGTCGGGATGGACGGTTTGGTCAGATGGTCAGGACCAACAGTTTGGAGGGTCCGAGACGGTCGGGTTGGACGGTTTGGTCAGATGGTTCGGGACCAACAGTATGGAGGGTCCGAGGCGTCGGGTTGGACGGTTTGGTCAGATGGTTCGGGACCAACATTTGGAGGGTCCCGAAGCGGTCGGGTTGGACGGTTTTGGTCGTATGGTTCGGGGCCAAAAGTTTGGAGGGTCCTCGACGGTCGGGTTGGACGGTGTAATCGGATGATTCGGGACTAACAGTTTGGAGGGTCCGAGACGGTCGGGTTGGACGGTCTGGTCGGATGGTTCGGGACCAACAGTTTGGAGGGTCCGAGACGGTCGGTTGGATGGTTTGGTCGGATGGTTCGAGACCACAGTTTGGAGGGTCCGGGACGGTTGGGTTGGATGGTTTCGTCGGATAGTTCGGGACCAACAGTTTGGAGTGTCCGGACGGTTGGGTTGGACAGTTTGGTCCGATGGTTCGGGAGCAATAGTTTGGAGTGTCCGGGACGGTTGGGTTGGATGGTTTGGTCAGATGGCTCGGGAGAACAAGAGAAGAACCGGAACTTCTTTCGGACGGACCGTTTGGAAGGTCCGGGACTGTCGGGTTTTGATGGTTTGGTCGGAAGGTTCGGGACCAACAGTTTGGAGTGTCCGGGACGGTCGGGTTGGATGGTTTGGTCGGATGGTTCGGAAGAACAAGAAGAGAAACGGAGTTTCTTCCGGACAGACCGTTTGGAAGGTCCGGGACGGTCGTGTTGGACGGTTTGGTCGGATGGTTCGGGACCAACAGTTTTGAGGGTCCGAGAGGGACGGGTTGGACGGTTTCGTCGGATGGTTCGGGACCAACAGTTTTGGGAGGGTCCGGGACGGTCAGGTTGGATGGTTTGGTCGGATAGTTCGGGAGAACTAGTGGAGAGCTGGACCTTCTACCGGACGGACCTTTTTAATGTCCGGGACGGTCGGGTGGGACGGTTTGGTCGGATGGTTTGGGACCAACAGTTTGGAGTGTCCGGGACAGTCGGATTGGTTGGTTTCTTCGGATGGTTCGGGAGAACAAGAGGAGAACCAGACTTTCTTTCGGACGGACCGATTGGAAGGTCCGGGACGGTCAGGTTGGACGGTTTAGTCGGATGGTCCGGGAGCAACAGTTTGGAGGGTCCTCGACGGTCGGGTTGGACGGTGTGGTCGGATGGTTCGGGACCAACAGTTTGGAGGGTCCTCGACGGTCGGGTTGGATGGTTTGGTCGGATGCTTCCGGACAGACCGTTTGAATGTTCTGGACGGTCGGGTTTGATCGGATGGTTCGGGACCAACAGTTCGGAGGACCGAGACGGCCAGGTTGGACGATTTGGTCGGATGGCTCGGGACCAACAGTTTGGAGGGTCCGAGACAGTCGGGTTGGACGGTTTAGTCGGATGGTTCGGGACCAACAGTTTAGAGGGTCCGGGATAGTCGGGTTGGACGGTTTGGTCGGATGGTTCGGGACCAACAGTTTGGAGGGTCCGAGACGGTCGGGTTGGTCGGTTTGGTCGGATGGTTTGGGACCAACAATTTGGAGGGTCCGGGACGGTCGGGTTGGATGGTTTTGTCGGATGGTTTCGGACCAATAGTTTGGAGTGTCTAGGACGGTCGAGTTGGACGGTTTGGTCGGATGATTCGGGACCAACAGTTTGGAAGGTCTGGGACGGTCGAGTTGGACGGTTTGGTCGGATGGTTCGGGACCAACAGTTTGGAGTGTCCGGGACGGTTGGGTTTGATGGTTGGTCAGATGGTTCGGGAGAACAAGAGGAGAACCGGACCTTCTTCCGGACGGACAGTTTGGAGGGTCCGGGACGGTTGGGTTGGACGGTCTGGTCGGATGGTTCGGGACCAACAGTTTGGAGGGTCCGAGGCGGTCGGGTTGGACGGTATGGTCGGATGGTTCGGGACCAACAGTTTGGAGGGTCCGGGACGGTTTGGTTGGACGGTCTGGTCGGATGGTTCGGGACCAACAGTTTGGAGGGTCCTCGACGGTCGGGTTGGATGGTGTAGTCGGATGGTTCGGGACCAACAGTTTGGAGGGTTCGAGACGGTCGGGTTAGACGGTTTGGTCGGATGGTTCGGGACCAACAGTTTGGAGGGTCCGGGACGGTGGGGTCGGACGGTCTGGTCGGGTGGTTCGGGACCAACAGTTTGGAGGGTCCGTGACGGTCGGGTTCGACGGTTTGGTCGGATGGTTCGGGACCAACAGGTTGGAGGGTCCGGGACGGTCGGGTTGGACGGTTTGGTCGGATGGTTCGCGACCAACAGTTTGGAGGGTCCGGGAGGGTGGGGTTGGACGGTTTGGTCGGATCGTTCGGGACCAACAGTTTTGGAAGTTCGAGACGGTCGGGTTGGACGGTTTGGTCGGATGGTTCGGGACCAACAGTTTGGAGGGTCCGCGACGGTCGGGTTGGACCGTTTGGTCGATGGTTCGGGACCAACAGTTTGGAGGGTCCGCGACGGTCGGGTTGGACGGTTTGGTCGGATGCTTCCGGACAGACCGTTTGAATGTTCTGGGACGGTCGGGTTTGATCGGATGGTTCGGGACCAACAGTTTGGAGCGTCCGAGACAGCCGGGTTGGACGATTTGGTCGGATGGTTCGGGACCAACAGTTTGGAGGGTCCGAGACAGTCTGGTTGGACGGTTTAGTCAGATGGTTCGGGACCAACAGTTTGGAGGGTACGGGACGGTCGGGTTGGACGGTTTGGTCGGATGGTTTGGGACCAACAGGTTGGAGGGTCCGAGACGGTCGGGTTGGTCAGTTTGGTCGGATGGTTTGGGACCAACAGGTTGGAGGGTCCGGGACGGTCGGGTTGGATGGTTTTTGTCGGATGGTTTCGGACCAACAGTTTGGAGTGTCTGGGACGGTCGAGTTGGACGGTTTGGTCGGATGATTCGGGACCAACAGTTTGGAAGGTCCAGGACGGTCGAGTTGGACGGTTTGGTCGGATGGTTCGGGACCAACAGTTTGGAGTGTCCGGGACGGTCGGGGTGGACGGTTTGGTCGGATGGTTCGGGACCAACTGTTTGGAGGGTCCGGGACGGTTGGGTTTGATGGTTTGGTCAGATGGTTCGGGACCAACAGTTTCGAAGGTCCGGGACGGTCGGGTTGGACAGTTTGGTCGGATGGTTCGGGGCCAACAGTTTGGAGGGTCCTCGACGGTCGGGTTGGATGGTGTAGTCGGATGGTTCGGGACCAATAGTTTGGAGGATCCCGGGACGGTTGGGTTGGACGGTGTAGTCGGATGGTTCGGGACCAACAGTTTGGAGGGTCCGAGACGGTCGGGTTGGACGGTTTGGTCGGATGGTTCGGGACCAACAGTTTGGAGTGTCCGGGACGGTCGGGTTGGATGGTTTGATCGGATGGTTTGGGACCAATAGTTTGGAGGGTCCGGGACGGTCGGGTTGGATGGTTTGATCGGATGGTTCGGGACCAATAGTTTTGGAGGGTCCGGGACGGTCGGGTTGGATGGTTTTGATCGGATGGTTCGGGACCAATAGTTTGGAGGGTCCGGGACGGTCGGGTTGGACGGTTTGGTCGGATGGTTCGGAACCAACAGTTTGGAGGGTCCTAGACGGTCGGGTTAGACGGTGTAGTCGGATGGTTCGGGACCAACAGTTTGGAGGGTCCGGGACGGTCGGGTTGGATGGTTTGGTCGGATGGTTCGGGACCAACAGTTTGGAGTGTCCGGGACGGTCGGGTTGGATGGTTTGGTCGGATGGCTCGGGAGAACAAGAGGAGAAGCGGACCATCTTCCGGACGGACTGTTAGGAAGGTCCGGGACCAACAGTTCGGAGGGCCCATTCGACCAAACCGTCCAACCCGACCGTCGCGGACCCTCCAAACTGTTGGTCCCGAGCCATCTGGCCAGACCGTCCAACCCAACCGTCCCGGACACTCCAACTGTCGGTCCCGAACCATCCGATTACAACCCGTCCAACCCGACCGTCGAGGACCCTCCAAACTGTTGGCCCCGAACCATCCGACCAAACCGTCCAACCCGACCGTCTTGGACCCTCCAAACTGTTGGTCCCGAACCATCTGACCAAACCGTCCAACCCGACCGTCCCGGACCTTCCAAACGGTCGGTCCGAAAGAAGGTCTGGTTCTACTCTTGTTCTCCCGAACCATCTGACCAAACCGTCCAACCCGACCGTCCCGGACCTTCCAAACGGTCGGTCCGAAAGAAGGTCCGGTTCTCCTCTTGTTCTCCCGAACTATCTGACCAAACCATCCAACCCGACCGTCCCGGACCATCCAAACTGTTGGTCCCGAACCATCCGAGTGAACCGTGCAACCCGACCGTCTCGATCCTCCAAACTGTTGGTCCCGAACCATCTGACCAAACCGTCCAACCCGACCGTCCCGGACCCTCCAAACTGTTGGTCCCGAACGATCCGATTACACCGTCCAACCCGACCGTCGAGGACCTCCAAACTGTTGGCCCGGAACCATCCGACCAAACCGTCCAACCCGACCGTCTTGGACCCTCAAAACTGTTGGTCCCGAACCATCTGAGCAAACCGTCCAACCCGACCGTCCCGGACCTTCCAAACGGTCCGTCCGAAAGAAGGTCCGGTTTCTCCTCTTGTTCTCCCGAACTATCCGACCAAACCGTCCAACCCGGCCGTCTCGGACGATCCAAACTTTTGGTCCCGAACCATCCGACCAAACACGACCGTCGCAGAACATTCAGACGGTCTGTCCGGAAGCATCCGACCAAGCCATCCAACCCGACCGTCCCGAACACTTCAAACTGTTGGTCCCGAACCATCCGACCAAACCGTCCAACCCGACCGTCTCGGACCCTCCAAACTGTTGGTCTCGAACCATCCGACCAGACCGTCCAACCCGACCGTCCTGGGCCCTCCAAACTGTTGGTCCCGGACCTTCCAAACAGTCCGTCCGAAGAAGGTCCGCTTCTCCTCTTGTTCTCCCAAGCCAACTGACCAAACCATCCAACCCGACCGTCCCGAACACTCCAAACTGTTGGTCCCGAACCATCCGACCAAACCATCCAACCCAACCATCTCGGACCCTCCAAACTGTTGGTCCCGAACCATCCGACCAAACCGTCCAACCCGACTGTCTTGGACCCTCCAAACTGTTGGTCCCGAACCATCCGACCAGACCGTCCAACCCGACCATCCCGGACCCTCCATCTGTTGGTCCCGAACCATCCAACCCGACTGTCCCGGACCCTCCAACTGTTGGTCCCAAACCATCCGACCAAACCGTCCAACCCGACCGTCCCGGACCCTCCAAACTGTTGGGCCCGAACCATCCGACCAAACCGTCCAACCCGACCGTCCCGGACCCTCCAAACTGTTGGTCCCGAACCATCCGACCAGACCGTCCAACCCGACCGTTTCGAACCCTCCAAACTGAGGTCCCGAACCATCCGACCAAACCGTCCAACCCGACCGTCCTGGACCCTCCAAACTATTGGTCCCGAACCATCTGACCAAACCGTCCAACCAGACCCTCCCGACCTTCCAAACGGTCCGTCCGAAAGAAGGTCCGGCTCTCCTCTAGTTCTCCCGAACCATCCGACCAAACCATCCAACCCGACCGTCCCGGACCCTCCAAACTGTTGGTCCCGGACCATCTGACCAAACCATCCAACCCGACCGTTTTGAACCCTCCAAACTGAGGTTCCGAACCATCCGACCAAACATCCAAACCGACCGTCGCGGACCCTCCAAACTGTTGGTCCCGAACCATCTGACCAAACCGTCCAACCGACCGTCACGGACCCTCCAAACTGTAGGTCCCGAACCATCCGACCAGACCGTCCAACCCAACCGTCCCGGACCCTCCAAACTGTTGGTCCCGAACCATCCGATTACAACCGTCCAACCCGACCGTCGAGGACCCTCCAAACTGTTGGCCCCGAACCATCCGACCCAACCCGACCGTCTTGGACCCTCCAAACTGTTGGTCCCGAACCATCTGACCAAACCGTCCGACCCGACCGTCCCGGACCTTCCAACCGGTCCGTCCGAAAGAAGGTCCGGTTCTCCTCTTGTTCTCCCGAACTATCTGACCAAACCATCCAACCCGACCGTCCCGGACCCTCCAAACTGTTGGTCCCGGACCATCCGACTGAACCGTCCAACCCGACCGTCTCGGATCCTCCAAACTGTTGGTCCCGAACCATCCGACCAAACCGTCCAACCCGACCGTCCCGGACCCTCCAAACTGTTGGTCCCGAAGCGTCCGATTACACCGTCCAACCCAACCGTCGAGGACCCTCCAAACTGTTGGTCCCGTACCATTCGACCAAACCGTCCAACCCGACCGTCCCGGACCTTCCAAACGGTCCGTCCGGAAGAAAGTCCGGTTCTCTTCTTGTTCTTGCGAACCATCCGACCAAACCATCCAACCCGACCGTCCCGGACACTCGAAACTATTGGTCCCGAACCATCCGACCAAACCGTCCAACCCGACCGTCTCGGACCCTCCAAACTGTTGGTCCCGAACCATCCGACCAGACCGTCCAACCCAACCGTCCCGGACCCTCCAAACTGTTGTCCCGAACCATCCGACTACACCGTCCAACCCCGACCGTCGAGGACCCTCCAAACTGTTGGCCACGAACCAGCCGACCAAACCGCAACCCGACGGTCCCGGACCCTCCAAACTGTTGGTCCCGAACCATCTGACCAAACCGACCAACCCGACGTCTCGGACCCTCCAAACTGTTTGTCCTGAACCATCTGACCAAACCGTCCACCCCGACCGTCCCGGACCTTCCAAACGGTCCGTCCCGAAAAAGGTCCGGTTCTCCTCTTGTTCTCCCGAACCATCTGACCAAACCATCAAACCCAACAGTCCCAGACCCTCCAAACTGTTGGTCTCGAACCATCCGACCAAACCATCCAACCCGACCGTTTCGAACCCTCCAAACTGAGGTCCCGAACCATCCGACCAAACCGTCCAACCCGACCGTCCTGGACCCCCCAAACTGCTGGTCCCGAACCATCCGACCAAACCGTCCAACCAGACCCTCCCGGACCTTCCAAACGGTCCGTCCGAAGAAGGTCCGGCTCTCCTCTAGTTCTCCCGAACCATCCGACCAAACAATCCAACCCGACCGTCCCGGACCCTCCAAACTGTTGGTCCCGAACCATCCGACTAAACCATCCAACCCGACCGTTTCGAACCCTCCAAACTGAGGTCCCGAACCATCCGACCAAACCATCCAACCCGACCGTCCCGGACCCTCCAAACTGTTGGTCCCGAACCATCCGACCAGACCGTCCAACCCAACCATCCCGGACCCTGCAAACTGTTGGTCCCGAACCATCCGACCATCCGACCAAACCGTCCAACCCGACCGTCGCGGACCCTCCAAACTGTTGGTCCCGAACCATCCGACCAGACCGTCCAACCCAACCGTCCCGGACCCTCCAAACTGTTGGTCCCGAACCATCCGACTAGACCGTCCAACCCGACCGTCTCGGATCCTCCAAACTGTTGGTCCCGAACCATCCGACCAACCGTCCAACCCGACCGTCCCGGACCCTCCAAACTGTTGGTCCCGAACCATCCAATTACACCGTCCAACCCGACCGTCGAGGACCCTCCAAACTGTTGGCCCCGAACCATCCGACCAAACCGTCCAACCCGACCGTCTTGGACCCTCCAAACTGTTGGTCCCGAACCATCTGACCAAACCGTCCAACCCGACCGTCCCGGACCTTCCAAACGGTCTGTCCGAAAGAAGGTCTGGTTCTCCACTTGTTCTCCCGAACTATCCGACCAAACCATCCAACCCGACCGTCCCGGACCCTGCAAACTGTTGGTCCCGAACCATCCGAGTGAACCGTCCAACCCGACCGTCTCGGACCCTCCAAACTGTTGGTCCCGAACCATCCGACCAGACCGTCCAACCCAACCGTCCCGGACCCTCCAAACTGTTGGTCCCGAACCATCCGATTACACCGTCCAACCCGACCGTCGAGGACCCTCCAAACTGTTGGTCCCGAACCATCCGACCAAACCGTCCAACCCGCCGTCTTGGGACCCTCCAAACTGTTGGTTCCGAATCATCTGACCAAAACCATCAAACCCAACAGTCCCGGACCCTCCAAACTGTTGGTCCCGAACCATCCGACCAAAGTATCCAACCCGACCGTTTCGAACCCTCCAAACTGAGGTCCCGAACCATCCGACCAAACCGTCCAACCCGACCGTCCTGGACCCTCCAAACTATTGGTCCCGAACCATCTGACCAAACCGTCCAACCAGACCCTCCCGGACCTTCCAAACGGTCCGTCCGGAAGAAGGTCCGGCTCTCCTCTAGTTCTCCCGAACCATCCGACCAAACCATCCAACCCGACCGTCCCGGACCCTCCAAACTGTTGGTCCCGGACCATCTGACCAAACCATCCACCCGACCGCTTTGAACCCTCCAAACAGAGGTCCCGAACCACCCGACCAAACCAACCAAACCGACCGTCGCGGACCCTCCAAACTGTTGGTCCCGAACCATCTGACCAAACCGTCCAAACCGACCGTCACGGACCCTCCAAACTGTAGGTCCCGAACCATCCGACCAGACCGTCCAACCCAACCGTCCTGGACCCTCCAAACTGTTGGTCCCGAACCATCCGATTACACCGTCCAACCCGACCGTCGAGGACCCTCCAAACTGTTGGCCCCGAACCATCCGACCAAACCGTCCAACCCGACCGTCTTGGACCCTCCAAACTGTTGGTCCCGAACCATCTGACCAAACCGTCCGACCCGACCGTCCCGGACCTTCCAACCGGTCCGTCCGAAAGAAGGTCCGGTTCTCCTCTTGTTCTCCCGAACTATCTAACCAAACCATCCAACCCGACCGTCCCGGACCCTCGAAACTGTTGGTCCCGAACCATCCGACTGAACCGTCCAACCCGACCGTCTCGGATCCTCCAAACTGTTGGTCCCGAACCATCCGACCAAACCGTCCAACCCGACCGTCCCGGACCCTCCAAACTGTTGGTCCCGAACCGTCCGATTACACCGTCCAACCCGACCGTCGAGGACCCTCCAAACTGTTGGTCCCGAACCATCCGACCAAACCGTCCAACCCGACCGTCCCGGACCTTCCAAACGGTCCGTCCGGAAGAAAGTCCGGTTCTCTTCTTGTTCTTGCGAACCATCCGACCAAACCATCCGACCCGACCGTCCCGGACACTCGAAACTATTGGTCCCGAACCATCCGACCAAACTGTCCAACCCAACCGTCCCGGACACTCCAAACTGTTGGTCCCGAACTATCCGACCCAAACCATCCACCCAACCGTCGCAGACCCACCAAACTGTTGGTCTCGACCATCCAACCAAACCATCCAACCCGACCGTGCCGGACCCTCCAAACTGTTGGTCCCGAACCATCTGACCAAACCATCCAACCCGACCGTCTCGGACCCTCCAAACTGTTGGTCCCGAACCATCCGACCAAACCGTCCAACCCGACCGTCTCGGACCCTACAAACTGTTGGTCCCGAACCATCCGATTACACCGTCCAACCCGACCGTCGAGGACCCTCCAAACTGTTGGCCCCGAACCATCCGAACGGTCCGTCCCGAAAAAGGTCCGGTTCTCCTCTTGTTCTCCCGATCCATCTGACCAAACCATCAAACCCAACAGTCCCAGACCCTCCAAACTGTTGGTCTCGAACCATCCGACCAAACCATCCAACCCGACTGTTTCGAACGCTCCAAACTGAGGTCCCGAACCATCCGACCAAACCATCCAACACGACCGTCCTGGACCCTCCAAACTGTTGGTCCCGAACCATCCGACCAAACCGTCCAACCAGACCCTCCCGGACCTTCCAAACGGTCCGTCCGGAAGAAGGTCCGGCTCTCCTCTAGTTCTCCCGAACCATCCGACCAAACCATCCAACCCGACCGTCCCGGACCCTCCAAACTGTTGGTCCTGAACCATCCGACCAAACCATCCAACTCGACCGTTTCGAACCCTCCAAACTGAGGTCCCGAACCATCCGACCAAACCATCCAACCCGACCGTCCCGGACCCTCCAAACTGTTGGTCCCGAACCATCCGACCAGACCGTCCAACACAACCATCCCGGTCCCTGCAAACTGTTGGTCCCGAACCATCCGACCATCCGACCAAACCGTCCAGCCCGACCGTCGCGGACCCTCCAAACTGTTGGTCCCGAACCATCCGACCAGACCATCCAACCCAACCGTCCCGGACCCTCCAAACTGTTGGTCCCGAACCATCCGACCAAACCGTCCAACCCGACCGTCCCGGACCCTCCAAACTGTTGGTCCCGAACCATCCAATTACACCGTCCAACCCGACCGTCGAGGACCCTCCAAACTGTTGGCCCCGAACCATCCGACCAAACCGTCCAACCCGACCGTCTTGGACCCTCCAAACTGTTGGTCCCGAGCCATCTGACCAAACCGTCCAACCCGACCGTCCCGGACCTTCCAAACGGTCTGTCCGAAAGAAGGTCTGGTTCTCCACTTATTCTCCCGAACTATCCGACCGAACCATCCAACCCGACCGTCCCGGACCCTGCAAACTGTTGGTCCCGAACCATCCGAGTGAACCGTCCAACCCGACCGTCTCGGATCCTCCAAACTGTTGGTCCCGAACCATCCGACCCAACCGTCCAACCCGACCGTCCCGGACCCTCCGAACTGTTGGTCCCGAACCATCCGATTACACCGTCCAACCCGACCGCCGAGGACCCTCCAAACTGTTGGCCCCGAACCATCCGACCAAACCGTCCAACCCGACCGTCTTGGACCCTCCAAACTGTTGGTCCCGAACCATCTGACCAAACCGTCCAACCCGACCATCCCGGACCTTCCAAACGGTCTGTCCGAAAGAAGGTCTGCTTCTCCTCTTGTTCTCCCGAACTATCCGACCAAACCATCCAACCCGACCGACCCGGACCCTCCAAACTGTTGGTCCCGAACCATCCGAGTGAACCGTCCAACCCGACCGTCTCGGATCGTCCAAACTGTTGGTCCCGAACCATCCGACCAAACCGTCCAACCCGACCGTCCCGGACCCTCCAAACTGTTGGTCCCGAACCATCCGATTACATCGTCCAACCCGACCGTCGAGGACCCCCCCAAACTCATGGCCCGGAACCATCCGACCAAACCGTCCAACCCGACCGTCTTGGACCCTCCAAACTGTTGGTCCCGAACCATCTGACCAAACCGTCCAACCCGACCGTCCCGGACCTTCCAAACGGTCCGTCCGGAAGAAGGTCCGGTTCTCCTCTTGTTCTCCCGAACTATCCGACCAAACCATCCAACCCGACTGTCCCGACCCTCCAAACTGTTGGTCCCGAACCATCCGACCAAACCGTCCAACCCGACCGTCGCGGACCCTCCAAACTGTTGGTCCCGATCCATCCGACTAAACCATCCAACTCGACCGTCGCGGACCCTCCAAACTGTTGCTCTCGAACCATCCGACCAGACCGTCGCGGACCCTCCAAACCGTCCAACCCGACCGTCGCGGACCCTCCAAACTGTTGGTCCCGAACCATCCGACTAGACCGTCCAACCCGACCGTCTCGGATCCTCCAAACTGTTGGTCCCGAACCATCCGACCAAACCGTCCAACCCGACTGTCCCGGACCCTCCAAACTGTTGGTCCCGAACCATCCGATTACACCTTCCAACCCGACCGTCGAGGACCCTCCAAACTGTTGGCCCCGAACCATCCGACCAAACCGTCCAACCCGACCGTCTTGGACCCTCCAAACTGTTGGTCCCGAACCATCGGACCAAACCGTCCAACCCGACCGTCCCGGACCTTCCAAACGGTCTGTCCGAAAGAAGGTCTGGTTCTCCTCTTTTTCTTCCGAACTATCTGACCAAACCATCCAACCCGACCGTCCCGGACCCTCCAAACTGTTGGTCCCGAACCATCCGACCATACCGTCCAACCCGACCGTCCCGGACCCTCCAAACTGTTGGTCCCGAACCATCCGATTACACCGTCCAACCCGACCATCGAGGACCCTCCAAACTGTTGGCCCCGAACCATCCGACCAAACCGTCCAACCCGACCGTCTTGGACCCTTCAAACTGTTGGTCCCGAACCATCTGACCAAACCGTCCAACCCGACCGTCCCGGACCTTCCAAACGGTCCGTCCGAAAGAAGGTCCGGTTCTCCTCTTGTTCTCCCGAACCATCCGACCAAACCATCCAACCCGACCGTCCCGGACCCTGCAAACTGTTGGTCCCGAACCATCCGAGTGAACCGTCCAACCCGACCGTCTCGGATCGTCCAAACTGTTGGTCCCGAACCATCCGACCAAACCGTCCAACCCGACCGTCCCGGACCCTCCAAACTGTTGGTCCCGAACCATCCGATTACACCGTCCAACCCGACCATCGAGGACCCACCAAACTCTTGGTCCGGAACCATCCGACCAAACCGTCCAACCCGACCGTCTTGGACCCTCCAAATTGTTGGTCCCGAATCATCTGACCAAACCGTCCAACCCGACCGTCCCGGACCTTCCAAACGGTCTGTCCGAAAGAAGGTCCGGTTCTCCTCTTGTTCTCCCGAACTATCCGACCAAACCATCCAACCCGACTGTCCCGGACCCTCCAAACTGTTGGTCCCGAACCATCCGACCAAACCGTCCAACCCGACCGTCGCGGACCCTCCAAACTGTTGGTCCCGATCCATCCGACTAAACCATCCAACTCGACCGTCGCGGACCCTCCAAACTGTTGCTCTCGAACCATCCGACCAGACCGTCGCGGACCCTCCAAACCGTCCAACCCGACCGTCGCGGACCCTCCAAACTGTTGCTCTCGAACCATCCGACCAGACCGTCCAACCCAACCGTCCCGGACCCTCCAAACTGTTGGTCCCGAACCATCCGACTAGACCGTCCAACCCGACCGTCTCGGATCCTCCAAACTGTTGGTCCCGAACCATCCGACCAAACCGTCCAACCCGACTGTCCCGGACCCTCCAAACTGTTGGTCCCGAACCATCCGATTACACCGTCCAACCCGACCGTCGAGGACCCTCCAAACTGTTGGCCCCGAACCATCCGACCAAACCGTCCAACCCGACCGTCTTGGACCCTCCAAACTGTTGGTCCCGAACCATCGGACCAAACCGTCCAACCCGACCGTCCCGGACCTTCCAAACGGTCTGTCGGAGAGAAGGTCTGGTTCTCCTCTTTTTCTTCCGAACTATCCGACCAAACCATCCAACCCGACCGTCCCGGACCCTCCAAACTGTTGGTCCCGAACCATCCGACCATACCGTCCAACCCGACCGTCCCGGACCCTCCAACTGTTGGTCCCGAACCATCCGATTACACCGTCCAACCCGACCGTCGAGGACCCTCCAAACTGTTGGCCCCGAACCATCCGACCAAACTGTCCAACCCGACCGTCTTGGACCCTTCAAACTGTTGGTCCCGAACCATCTGACCAAACCGTCCAACCCGACCGTCCCGGACCTTCCAAACGGTCCGTCCGAAAGAAGGTCCGGTTCTCCTCTTGTTCTCCCGAACCATCCGACCAAAACCATCCAACCCGACCGTCCCGGACCCTCCAAACTGTTGGTCCCGAACCATCCGACCAAACCGTCCAACCCGGCCGTCTCGGACGATCCAAACTGTTGGTCCCGAACCATCCGACCAAACACGACCGTCGCAGAACATTCGAACGGTCTGTCCGGAAGCATCCGACCAAGCCATCCAACCCGACCGTCCCGGACACTTCAAACTGTTGGTCCCGAACCATCCGACCAAACTGTCCAACCCGACCGTCTCGGACCCTCCAAACTGTTGGTCCCGAACCATCCGACCAGACCGTCCAACCCGACCGTCCTGGGCCCTCCAAACTGTTGGTCCCGGACCTTCCAAACAATCCGTCCGGAAGAAGGGCCGCTTCTCCTCTTGTTCTCCCGAACCATCTGACCAAACATCCAACCCGACCGTCCCGGACACTCCAAACTGTTGGTCCCGAACCATTCGACCAAACCATCCAACCCGACCGTCTCAGACCCTCCAAACTGTTGGTCCCGAACCATCCAACCCGACCGTCCCGGACCCTCCAAACTGTGGTCCCGAACCATCCAACCCGACCGTCCCAGACCCTCCAAACTGTTGGTCCCAAACCATGCGACCAAACCGTCCAACCCGACCGTCTCGGACCCTCCAAATTGTTGGTCCCGAACCATCTGACCAAACCATCCAACCCGACCGTCCCGGACCCTCCAATCTGTTGGTCCCGAACCATCCAACCCGACCGTCCCGGACCCTCCAAACTGTTGGTCCCAAACCATGCGACCAAACCGTCCAACCCGACCGTCCCGGACCCTCCAAACTGTTGGTCCCGAACCATCCGACCAAACCGTCCAACCCGACCGTCCCGGACCTTCCAAACTGTTTGTCCCGAACCATCCGACTAAACCGTCCAACCCGACTGTCTCGGACCCTCCAAACTGTTGCTTCCGAACCATCCGACTAGACCGTCCAACCCGGCCGTCTCGGACCCTCCAAACTGTTGGCCCCGAACCATCCGATCGAACCCGACCGTCCCAGAACATTCGAACGGTCTGTCCGGAAGCATCCGACCAAACCATCCAAACCGACCGTCCCGGACACTCCAAACTGTTGGTCCCGAACCATCCGACCAAACCGTCCAACCCGACCGTCTCGGACCCTCCAAACTGTTGGTCCCGAACCATCCGACCAGACCGTCCAACCCAACCGTCCCGGACCCTCCAACTGTTGGTCCCGAACCATCCGACTACACCGTCCAACCCGCCCGTCGAGGACCCTCCAAACTGTTGGCCCGAACCATCCGACCAAACCGTCCAACCCGACCGCCTCCGACCCTCCAAACTGTTGGTCCCGAACCATCCGACCAGACCGTCCAACCCGACCGTCCCAGACCCTCCAAACTGTTGGTCCCGAACCATCCGACGACACCGTCCAACCCGACCATCGCGGACCCTCCAAACTGTTGGTCCCGGACCATCCGACCACACCATTCAACCCGACCGTCCCGGACCCTCCAAACTGTTGGTCCCGAACCATCTGACCAAACCGTTCAACCCGACCGTCTCGGACCCTCCAAACTGTTGGTCTAGAACCATCTAACCAAACCGTCCAACCCGACCGTCCCGGACCTTCCAAACGGTCCGACCGGAAGAAGGTCCGGTTGTCCTGGTCACTCCAAACTATTGGTCCGTACCATCCGACCAAAACCGTCCAACCCGACCGTCTCGGACCCTCCAAACTGTTGGTCCCGAACTATCCGACCAAACCGTCCAACCCAACCGTCCCGGACCCTCAAACTGTTGGTCCCGAACCATCCGACCAAACCGTCCAACCCGACCGTCCCGGAACGTCCAAACTGTTGGTCCCGAACCATCCGACCAAACCGTCCAACCCGACCGCCTCGGACCCTCCAATCTGTTGGTCCCGAACGATCCCGACCAAACCGTCCAACCCAACCGTCCCGGACCCTCCAAACTGTTGGTCCCGAACCATCCGACCAAACCGTCCAACCCAACCGTCCTGGACACTCCAAACTGTTGGTCCCGAACCATCCGACCAAACCGTCCAACCCGACCGTCGCGGACCCTCCAAACTGTTGGTCCCGAACCATCCGACCAGACCGCCCAAGCCGACCGTCCCGGACCCTCCAATCTGTTGGTCCCGAACCATTCGACTACACCGTCCAACCCGACCGTCGAGGACCCTCCAAACTGTTGGCCCCGAACCATCCGACCAAACCGTCCAACCCGACCGTCGAGGACCCTCCAAACTGTTGGTCCCGGACCTTCCAAACGGTCCGTCCGGAAGAAGGTCCGGTTCTCCTCTCGTTCTCCCGAACCATCTGACCAAACCATCAAACCCAACCGTCCCGGACCCTCCAAACTGTTGGTCCCGAAACCATCGAACCAAACCGCCCACCCCGACCGTCCCGGACACTCCAAACTGTTGGTCCCGAACCATCCGACCAAACCGTCCAACTCGGACCGTCCCGGACCTTCCAAACTGTTGGTCCCGAATCATCCGACCAAACCGTCCAACTCGACCGTCTCAGACACTCCAACCTTTTGGTCCGAAACCATCCGACAAAACCAGCCAACCCGACTGTCCCGGACCCTCCAACCTGTTGGTCCCAAACCATCCGACCAAACCGTCCAACCCGACCGTCCCGTACCCTCCAAACTGTTGGTCCCGAACCATCCGACCAAACCGTCCAACCCGACCGTCCCGTACCCTCCAAACTGTTGTCCCGAACCATCCGACCAAATCGTCCACCCAGCCGTCTCGGACGCTCCAAACTGTTGGTCCCGAACCATCCGATCAAACCCGACCGTCCCAGAACATTCAAACGGTCTGTCCGGAAGCATCCGACCAAACCATCCAACCCGACCGTCCCGGACACTCCAAACTATTGGTCCCGAACCATCCGACCAAACTGTCCAACCCGACCGTCTCGGATCCTCCAAATTGTTGGTCACGAACTATCCGACCAGACCGTCCAACCCGACCGTCGAGGACCCTCCAAACTGTTGGTTCCGAACCATCCGACCACACCGTCCAACCCGACCGTCGAGGACCCTCCAAAACTGTTGGTCCCGAACCATCCGACCAAACCGTCCAACCCGACCGTCGAGGACCCTCGAAACTGTTGGTCCCGAACCATCCGACCAAACCGTCCAACCCGACCGTCGCGGACACTCCAAACTGTTGGTCCCGAACCATCCGACCAAACGGACCAACCCGACCGTCGCGGACCCTCCAACTGTTGGTCCCGAACGATCCGACCAAACCGTCCAACCCGACCGTCCCGGACCCTCCAAACTATTCGTCCCCAACCATCCGTCCAAACCGTCCAACCCGACCGTCTCGGACCCTCCAAACTGTTGGTCCCGAACCATCCGACCAGACCGTCCAACCCAACCGTCCCGGACCCTCCAAACTGTTGGTCCCGAACCATCCGATTACACATTCCAACCCGACCGTCGAGGACCCTCCAAAACTGTTGGCCCTGACCCATCTGACCAAACCGTCCAACCCGACCGTCTCGGGACCCTCCAAACTGTTGGTCCCGAACCATCCGACCAGACCTTCTAACCCAACCGTCCCGGACCCTCCAAATGTTGGTCCCGAAACCATCCGACTACACCGTCCAACCCGACCGTCGAGGACCCTCCAAACTGTTGGTCCCGAACTATCCGACCAAACCGTCCAACCCAACCGTCCCGGACCCTCCAAACTGTGGTTTCGAAGCATCCGACCAAACCGTCCCGGACCCTCCAAACTGTTGGTTCCGAACCATCCGACAGACCGGCCAACCCAACCGTCCCGGACCCTCCAAACTGTTGGTCCCGAACCATCGATTACACAGTCCAACCCGACCGTCGAGAACCCTCCAAACTGTTGGCCCCGAACCATCCGACCAAACCGTCCAACCCGACCGTCCCGGACCCTCCAAACTGTTGGTCCCGAAACCATCCGACCAAACCGTCCAACCCGACCGTCCCGGACCTTCCAAACTGTTGTCCCGAACCATCCGACTAAACCGTCCAACCCGACTGTCTCGGACCCTCCAAACTGTTGGTCCCGAACCATCTGACCAAACCGTCCAACCCGACCGTCTCGGACCCTCCAAACTGTTGGTCCCGAACCATCCGACCAAACCGTCCAACCCGACCGTCACGGACCTTCCAAACTGTTTGTCCCGAACCATCCGACTAAACCGTCCAACCCGACTGTCTCGGACCCTCCAAACTGTTGCTTCCGAACCATCCGACCAGACCGTCCAACCCGGCCGTCTCGGACCCTCCAAACTGTTGGCCCCGAACCATCCGATCAAACCCGACCGTCCCAGAAACATTCGAACGGTCTGTCCGGAAGCATCCGACCAAACCATCCAAAACGACCGTCCCGGACACTCCAAACTGTTGGTCCCCGAACCATCCGACCAAACCGTCCAACCCGACCGTCTCGGACCCTCCAAACTGTTGGTCCCGAACCATCCGACCAGGACCGTCCAACCCAACGTCCCGGACCCTCCAAACTGTTGGTTCCCCGAACCATCCGACCAAACCGTCCAACCCAACCGTCCTGGACACTCCAAACTGTTGGTCCCGAACCATCCGACCAAACCGTCCCAACCCGACCGCCTCGGACCCTCCAAACTGTTGGTCCCGAACCATCCGACCAGGACCGTCCAACCCGACCGTCCCGGACCCTCCAATCTGTGGTCCCGAACCATCCGACTACACCGTCCAACACGACCGTCGAGGACCCTCCAAACTGTTGGCCCCGAACCATCCGACCAAACCGTCCAACCCGACCGTCGAGGACCCTCCAAACTGTTGGTCCCGGACCTTCCAAACGGTCCGTCCGGAGAAGGTCCGTTCTCCTCTCGTTCTCCCGAACCATCTGACCAAACCATCAAACCCAACCGTCCCGGACCCTCCAAACTGTTGGTCCCGAACCATCGAACCAAACCGCCCACTCCCGACCGTCCCGGACACTCCAAACTGTTGGCCCCGAACCATCCGACCAAAACCGTCCAACTCGACCGTCCCGGACCTTCCAAACTGTTGGTCCCGAATCATCCGACCAAACCGTCCAACTCGACCGTCCCAGACACTCCAACCTTTTGGTCCGAAAACCATCCGACAAAACCATCCAACCCGACCGTCCCGGACCCTCCAACCTGTTGGTCGAAACCATCCGACCAAACCGTCCAACCCGACCGTCCCGTACCCTCCAAACTGTTGGTCCCGAACCATCCGACCAAACCGTCCAACCCGACCGTCCCGTACCCTCCAAACTGTTGGTCCCGAACCATCCGACCAAAACCGTCCAACCCGACCGTCCCGTACCCTCCAAACTGTTGGTCCGAACCATCCGACCAAATCGTCCCAACACGGCGTCTCGGACGCTCCAAACTGTTGGTCCCGAACCATCCGATCAAACCCGACCGTCCCAGAACATTCAAACGGTCTGTCCGGAAGCATCCGACCAAACCATCCAACCCGACCGTCCCGGACACTCCAACTGTTGTGGTCCCGAACCATCCGACCAAATTGTCCAACCCGACCGTCTCGATCCTCCAAATTGTTGGTCACGAACCATCCGACCAGACCGTCCAACCCGACCGTCGAGGACCCTCCAAACTGTTGGTTTTCCGAACCATCCGACCACAACCGTCCAACCCGACCGTCGAGGACCCTCCAAACTGTTGGTCCCGAACCATCCGACCAAACCGTCCAACCCGACCGTCGAGGACCCTCGAAACTGTTGGTCCCGAACCATCCGACCAAACCGTCCAAACCCGACCGTCGCGGACCCTCCAAACTGTTGGTCCCGAACCATCTGACCAAACGGACCAACCGACCGTCGCGGACCCTCCAAACTGTTGGTCCCCGAACGATCCGACCAACCGTCCAACCCGACCGTCCCGGACCCTCCAAACTATTCGTCCCGAACCATCCGTCCAAACCGTCCAACCCGACCGTCTCAGACCCTCCAAACTGTTGGTCCCGAACCCATCCGACCAGACCGTCCAACCCAACCGTCCCGGACCCTCCAAACTGTTGGTCCCGAACCATCCGATTACACAGTCCAACCCGACGGTCGAGGACCCTCCAAACTGTTGGCCCCCGACCCATCTGACCAACGGTCCAACCCGACCGTCTCGGACCCTCCAAACTGTTGGTCCCGAACCATCCGACCAGACCTTCTAACCCAACCGTCCCGGACCCTCCAAACTGTTGGTCCCGAACCATCCGACTACACGTCCAACCCGACCGTCGAGGACCCTCCAAACTGTTTGGTCCCGACTATCCGACCAAACCGTCCACCCAACCGTCCCGGACCCTCCGAACTGTTGGTTTCGAACCATCCGACCAAACCGTCCAACCCGACCGTCCCGGACCCTCCAAACTGTTGGTCCCGAACCATCGAACCAAACCGTCCAGCCCGACAGTCTCGGACCCTCCAAACTGTTGGTCCCGAACAATCCGACCAGACCGGCCAACCCAACCGTCCCGGACCCTCCAAACTGTTGGTCCCGAACCGTCCGATTACACAGTCCAACCCGACCGTCGAGAACCCTCCAAACTGTTGGCCCCGAACCATCCGACCACACCGTCCAACCCGACCGTCCGGACCCTCCAAACTGTTGGTCGCGAACCATCCGACCAAACCGTCCAACCCGACCGTCTCGGACCCTCCAAACTGTTGGTCCCGAACCATCCGACCAAACCGTCCAACCCGACCGTCCCGGACCTTCCAAACTGTTTTGTCCCGAACCATCCGACTAAACCGTCCAACCCGACTGTCTCGGCCCCTCCAAACTGTTGCTTCCGAACCATCCGACCAACCGTCCAACCCGGCCGTCTCGGACCCTCCAAACTGTTGGCCCCCGAACCATCCGATCAAACCCGACCGTCCCAGAACATTCGAACGGTCTGTCCGGAGCATCCGACCAAACCATCCAAACCGACCGTCCCGGACACTCCAAACTGTTGGTCCCGAACCATCCGACCAAACCGTCCAACCCGACCGTCTCGGACCCTCCAAACTGTTGGTCCCCGAACCATCCGACCAGACCGTCCAACCCAACCGTCCCGGACCCTCCAGCTGTTGGTCCCGACCATCCGACTACAACCGTCCAACCCGCCCGTCGAGGACCTCCAAACTGTTGGCCCCGAACCATCCGACCAAACCGTCCAACCCGACCGCCTCCGACCCTCCAAACTGTTGGTCCCGAACCATCCGACCAGACCGTCCAACCCGACCGTCCCAGATCCTCCAAACTGTTGGTCCCGAACCATCCGACGACACAGTCCAACCCGACCATCGCGGACCCTCCAAACTGTTGGTCCCGGACCATCCGACCCACACCATTCAACCCGACCGTCCCGGACCCTCCAAACTGTTGGTCCCGAACCATCTGACCAAACCGTTCAACCCGACCGTCTCGGACCCTCCAAACTGTTGGTCTAGAACCATCTAACCAAACCGTCCAACCCGACCGTCCCGGACCTTCCAAACGGTCCGACCGGAAGAAGGTCCGGTTGTCCTGGTCACTCCAAACTATTGGTCCCGTACCATCCGACCAAACCGTCCAACCCGACCGTCTCGGACCCTCCAAACTGTTGGTCCCGAACTATCCGACCAAACCGTCCAACCCAACCGTCCCGGACCCTCCAAACTGTTGGTCCCGAACCATCCGACCAAACCGTCCAACCCGACCGTCCCGGAACGTCCAAACTGTTGGTCCCGAACCATCCGACCAAACCGTCCAAGCCGACCGCCTCGGACCCTCCAATCTGTTGGTCCCGAACTATCCGACCAAACCGTCCAACCCAACCGTCCCGGACCCTCCAAACTGTTGGTCCCGAACCATCCGACCAAACCGTCCAACCCAACCATCCTGGACACTCCAAACTGTTGGTCCCGAACCATCCGACAAAACCGTCCAACCCGACCGTCTCGGCCCTCCAAACTGTTGGTCCCGAACCATCCGACCAGACCGTCCAACCCGACCGTCCCGGACCCTCCAATCTGTTGGTCCCGAACCATCCGACTACACCGTCCAACCCGACCGTCGAGGACCCTCCAAACTGTTGGCCCCGAACCATCCGACCAAACCGTCCAACCCGACCGTCGACGACCCTCCAAACTGTTGGTCCCGGACCTTCCAAACGGTCCGTCCGGAAGAAGGTCCGGTTCTCCTCTCGTTCTCCCGAACCATCTGACCAAACCATCAAACCCAACCGTCCCGGACCCTCCAAACTGTTGGTCCCGAACCATCCGACCAAACCGCCCACCCCGACCGTCCCGGACACTCCGAACTGTTGGTCCCGAACCATCCGGCCAAACCGTCCAACTCGACCGTCCCGGACCTTCCAAACTGTTTGTCCCGAATCATCCGACCAAACCGTCCAACTCGACCGTCCCAGACACTCCAACCTTTCGGTCCGAAAACCATCCGACAAAACCATCCAACCCGACCGTCCCGGACCCTCCAACCTGTTGGTCCCAAACCATCCGACCAAACCGTCCAACCCGACCGTCCCGTACCCTCCAAACTGTTGGTCCCGAACCATCCGACCAAACCGTCCAACCCGACCGTCCCGTACCCTCCAAACTGTTGGTCCCGAACCATCCGACCAAATCGTCCAACCCGGCCGTCTCGGACGCTCCAAACTGTTGGTCCCGAACCATCCGATCAAACCCGACCGTCCCAGAACATTCAAACGGTCTGTCCGGAAGCATCCGACCAAACCATCCAACCCGACCGTCCCGGACACTCCAAACTGTTGGTCCCGAACCATCCGACCAAACTGTCCAACCCGACCGTCTCGGATCCTCCAAATTGTTGGTCACGAACCATCCGACCAGACCGTCCAACCCGACCGTCGAGGACCCTCCAAACTGGTTGTTCCGGACCATCCGACCACACCGTCCAACCCGACCGTCGAGGACCCTCCAAACTGTTGGTCCCGAGCCATCCGACCAAACCGTCCAACCCGACCGTCGAGGACCCTCGAAACTGTTGGTCCCGAACCATCCGACCAAACCGTCCAACCCGACCGTCGCGGACCCTCCAAACTGTTGGTCCCGAACCATCCGACCAAACGGACCAACCCGACCGTCGCGGACCCTCCAAACTGTTGGTCCCGAACGATCCGACCAAACCGTCCAACCCGACCGTCCCGGACCCTCCAAACTATTCGTCCCGAAACATCCGTCCAAAACCGTCCAACCCGACCGTCTCGGACCCTCCAAACTGTTGGTCCCGAACCATCCGACCAGACCGTCCAACCCAAACGTCCCGGACCCTCCAAACTGTTGGTCCCGAACCATCCGATTACACAGTCCAACCCGACCGTCGAGGACCCTCCAAACTGTTGGCCCCGACCCATCTGACCAAACGGTCCAACCCGACCGTCTCGGACCCTCCAAACTGTTGGTGCCGAACCATCCGACCAGACCTTCTAACCCAACCGTCCCGGACCCTCCAAACTGTTGGTCCCGAACCATCCGACTACACCGTCCAACCCGACCGTCGAGGACCCTCCAAACTGTTGGTCCCGAACTATCCGACCAAACCGTCCAACCCAACCGTCCCGGACCCTCCGAACTGTTGGTTTCGAACCATCCGACCAAACCGTCCAACCCGACCGTCCCGGACCCTCCAAACTGTTGGTCCCGAACCATCGAACCAAACCGTCCAGCCCGACCGTCTCGGACCCTCCAAACTGTTGGTCCCGAACAATCCGACCAGACCGGCCAACCCAACCGTCCCGGACCCTCCAAACTGTTGGTCCCGAACCATCCGTTTACACAGTCCAACCCGACCGTACGAGAACCCTCCAAACTGTTGGCCCCGAACCATCCGACCACACCGTCCAACCCGACCGTCCCGGACCCTCCAAACTGTTGGTCCCCGAACCATCCGACCAAAACCGTCCAACCCGACCGTCTCGGACCCTCCAACTGTTGGTCCCGAACCATCCGACCAAACCGTCCAACCCGGCCGTCCCGGACCTTCCAAAACTGTTTGTCCCGAACCATCCGACTAAACCGTCCAACCCGACTGTCTCGGACCCTCCAAACTGTTGCTTCCGAACCATCCGACCAGACCGTCCAACCCGGCCGTCTCGGACCCTCCAAACTGTTTGGCCCCGAACCATCCGATCAAACCCGACCGTCCCAGAACATTCGAACGGTCTGTCCGGAAGCATCCGACCAAACCATCCAAATCGACCATCCCGGACACTCCAAACTGTTGGTCCCGAACCATCCGACCAAACCGTCCAACCCGACCGTCTCGGACCCTCCAAACTGTTGGTCCCGAACCATCCGACCAGACCGTCCAACCCAACCGTGCCGGACCCTCCAAACTGTTGGTCCCGAACCATCCGACTACACCGTCCAACCCCGCCCGTCGAGGACCCTCCAAAACTGTTGGCCCGAACCATCCGACCAAACCGTCCAACCCGACCGCCTCCGACCCTCCAAACTGTTGGTCCCGAACCATCCGACCAGACCGTCCAACCCGACCGTCCCAGACCCTCCAAACTGTTGGTCCCGAACCATCCGACGACACCGTCCAACCCGACCATCGCGGACCCTCCAAACTGTTGGTCCCGGACCATCCGACCACACCATTCAACCCGACCGTCCCGGACCCTCCAAACTGTTGGTCCAAAACCATCTGACCAAACGTTCAACCCGACCGTCTCGGACCCTCCAAACTGTTGGTCTAGAACCATCTAACCAAACCGTCCAACCCGACCGTCCCGGACCTTCCAAACGGTCCGACCGGAAGAAGGTCCGGTTGTCCTGGTCACTCCAAACTATTGGTCCCGTACCATCCGACCAAACCGTCCAACCCGACCGTCTCAGACCCTCCAAACTGTTGGTCCCGAACTATCCGACCAAACCGTCCAACCCAACCGTCCCGGACCCTCCAAACTGTTGGTCCCGAACCATCCGGACCAAACCGTCCAACCCGACCGTCCCGGAACGTCCAAACTGTTGGTCCCGAACCATCCGACCAAACCGTCCAAGCCGACCGCCTCGGACCCTCCAATCTGTTGGTCCCGAACTATCCGACCAAACCGTCCAACCCAACCGTCCCGGACCCTCCAAACTGTTGGTCCCGAACCATCCGACCAAACCGTCCAAACCCAAACCGTCCTGGACACTCCAAACTGTTGGTCCCGAACCATCCGACAAAACCGTCCAAACCCGACCGTCTCGGACCCTCCAAACTGTTGGTCCCGAACCATCCGATTACACCGTCCAACCCGACCGCCGAGGGACCCTCCAAAACTGTTGGCCCCGAACCATCCGACCAAAACCGTCCAACCCGACCGTCTTGGACCCTCCAAACTGTTGGTCCCGAACCATCTGACCAAACCGTCCAACCCGACCGTCTTGGACCCTCCAAACTGTTGGTCCCGAACCATCCGGCCAAACCGTCCAACTCGACCGTCCCGGACCTTCCAAACTGTTGGTCCCGAATCATCCGACCAAACCGTCTAACTCGACCGTCCCAGACACTCCAACCTTTTGGTCCGAAACCATCCGACAAAACCATCCAACCCGACCGTCCCAGACACTCCAACCTTTTGGTCCGAAACCATCCGACAAAACCATCCAACCCGACCGTCCCGGACCCTCCAACCTGTTGGTCCCAAACCATCCGACCAAAACCGTCCAACCCGACCGTCCCGTACCCTCCAAACTGTTGGTCCCGAACCATCCGACCAAACCGTCCAACCCGACCGTCCCAGAACATTCAAACGGTCTGTCCGGAAGCATCCGACCAAACCACCCAACCCGACCGTCCCGGACACTCCAAACTGTTGGTCCCGAACCATCCGACCAAACTGTCACAACCCGACCGTCTCGGATCCTCCAAATTGTTGGTCACGAACCATCCGACCAGACCGTCCAACCCGACCGTCGAGGACCCTCCAAACTGTTGGTCCGAAACCATCCGACCACACCGTCCAACCCGACCGTCGAGGACCCTCCAAACTGTTGGTCCCGAAGCATCCGATCAAAACCGTCCAACCCGACCGTCGAGGACCCTCGAAACTGTTGGTCCCGAACCATCCGACCAAACCGTCCAACCCGACCGTCGCGGACCCTCCAAACTGTTGGTCCCGAACCATCCGACCAAACGGACCAACCCGACCGTCGCGGACCCTCCAAACTGTTGGTCCCGAACGATCCGACCAAACCGTCCAACCCGACCGTCCCGGACCCTCCAAACTATTCGTCCCGAACCATCCGTCCAAACCGTCCAACCCGACCGTCTCGGACCCTCCAAACTGTTGGTCCCGAACCATCCGACCAGACCGTCCAACCCAACCGTCCCGGACCCTCCAAACTGTTGGTCCCGAACCATCCGATACACAGTCCAACCCGACCGTCGAGGACCCTCAAATTGTTGGCCCCGACCCATCTGACCAAACCGTCCAACCCGACCGTCTCGGACCCTCCAAAACTGTTGGTCCCGAACCAATCCGACCAGACCTTCTAACCCAACCGTCCCGGACCCTCCAAACTGTTGGTCCCGAACCATCCGACTACACCGTCCAACCCGACCGTCGAGGACCCTCCAAACTGTTGGTCCCGAACTATCCGACCAACCGTCCAACCCAACGTCCGGACCCTCCGAACTGTTGGTTCGAACCATCCGACCAAACCGTCCAACCGACCGTCCTGGACCCTCCAAACTGTTGGTCCCGAACCATCCAACCAACGTCCAGCCCGACCGTCTCGGACCCTCCAAACTGTGGTCCCGAACCATCTGACCAAACCATCAAACCCAACCGTCCCGGACCCTCCAAACTGTTGGTCCCGAACCATCCGATTACACAGTCCAACCCGACCGTCGAGAACCCTCCAAACTGTGGCCCCGAAACCATCCGACCAAACCGTCCAACCCGACCGTCCCGGACCCTCCAAACTGTTGGTCCCGAACCATCCGACCAAACCGTCCAACCCGACCGTCTTGGACCCTCCAAACTGTTGGTCCCGAACCATCTGACCAAACCGTCCAACCCGGCCGTCCCGGACCTTCCAAACTGTTGTCCCTGAACCCTCCAAACTGTTGGTCCCGAACCATCTGACCAAACCGTCCAACCCCGGCCGTCTCGGACACTCCAAACTGTTGTCCCGAACCATCCGACCAGACCGTACAACACGACCGTCCTGAGCCCTCCAAACTATTGGTCCCGGACCTTCCAAACGGTCTGTCCGGAAGAAGGTCGCTCTCCTCTTGTTCTCACCGAGCCATCTGACCAAACCATCCAACCCGACCATCCCGGACACTCCAAACTGTTGGTCCCGACCATCCGACCAAACCGTCCAACCCGACCGTCTCGGACCCTCCAAACTATTGGTCCCGAACATCCGACCAGACCGTCCAACCCGACCGTCCCGCACACTCCAAACTGTTGGTCCCGAAACCATCCGACCAAACCGCCCACCCCGACCGTCCCGAACACTCCAAACTGTTGGTCCCGAACCATCCGACCAAAACCGTCCAACTCGACCGTTCCCCGGACCTTCCAAAACTGTTGGTCCCGAATCATCCGACCAAACCGTCCAACGCGACCGTCCAGACACTCCAACCTGTTGGTCCGAAAACATCCGACAAAACCATCCAACCCGACCGTCCCGGACCCTCCAACCTGTTGGTCCCAAAACCATCCGACCAAACCGTCCAACCAACCGTCCCGGACCCTCCAAACTGTTGGTCCCGAACCATCCGACCAAACCGTCCAACCCAACCGTCCCGGACACTCCAAACTGTGGTCCCGAACCATCCGACCAAACCGTCCAACCCGACCGCCTCGGACCCTCCAATCTGTTGGTCCGAACTATCCGACCAAACCGACCAAACGTCCAACCCAACCGCCCCGGACACTCCAAACTGTTGGTCTCGAACCATCCGAACAAACCGTCCAACCCAACCGTCCCGAAACACTCCAAAACTGTTGGTCCCAACCATCCGACCAAACCGTCCAACCCGACCGTCTCGGACCCTCCAAACTGTTGGTCCCGAACCATCCGACCAGACCGTCCAACCGACCGTCCCGGACCCTCCAATCTGTTGGTCCCCGAACCATCCGACTACACCGTCAAACCCGACCGTCGAGGACCCTCCAAACTGTTGGCCCCGAACCATCCGACCAAACCGTCCAACCCGACCGTCGAGGACCCTCCAAACTGTGTGGTCCCGGACCTTCCAAACGGTCCGTCCGGAAGAAGTGTCGGTTCTCCTCTTGTTCTCCCGAACCATCTGACCAAACCATCAACCCAACCGTCCCGGACCCTCCAAACTGTTGGTCCCGAACCATCCGACCAAACCGCCCACCCCGACCCTCCCGGACACTCCAAACTGTTGGTCCCAAACCATCCGACCAAACCGTCCAACTCGACCGTCCCGGACCTTCCAAACTGTTGGTCCGAATCATCCGACCAAACCGTCCAACTCGACCGTCCCCAGACACTCCAACCTGTTGGTCCGAAACCATCCGACAAAACCATCCAACCCGACCGTCCCGGACCTCCACCTGTTGGTCCCAAACCATCCGACCAAACCGTTCAACCCGACCGTCCCTTACCTCCAAACTGTTGGTCCCGAACCATCCGACCAAACCGTCCAAACCGACCGTCCCGTACCCTCCAAACTGTTGGTCCCGAACCATCCGACCAAATCGTCCAACCCGGCCGTCTCGACGCCTCCGAACTGTTGGTCCCGAACCATCCGATCAAACCGACCGTCCCAGAACATTCAAACGGTCTGTCCGGAAGCATCCGACCCAAGCCATCCAACCCGACCGTCTCGGATCCTCCAAATTGTTGGTCCCGAACCATCCGACCAGACCGTCCAACCGACCGTCGAGGACCCTCCAAACTGTTGGTCCCGAAACATCCGACCACACCGTCCAACCCGACCGTCGAGGAGCCTCCAAACTGTTGGTCCCGAACCATCCGACCAAACCGTCCAACCCGACCGTCGAGGACCCTCGAGAACAGTGGTCCCGAACCATCCGACCAAACCGTCCAACCCGACCGTCGCGGACCCTCCAAACTGTTGGTCCCGAACCATCCGACCAACGGTCCAACCCGACCGTCGCGGACCCTCCAAACTGTTGTCCCGAACGATCCGACCAAACCGTCCAACCGACCGTCCCGGACCCTCCAAACTATTCGTCCCGAACCATCCGTCCAAACCGTCCAACCCGACCGTCTCGGACCCTCCAAACTGTTGGTCCCGAACCATCCGACCAGACCGTCCAACCCAACCGTTCGGACCCTCCAAACTGTTGGTCCCGAACCATCCGATTACGCAGTCCAACCCGACCGGCGAGGACCCTCCAAACTGTTGGCCCCGACCCATCTGACCAAACCGTCCAACCCGACCGTCTCGGACCCTCCAAAACTGTTGGTCCCGAACAATCCGACCAGACCTTCTAACCCAACGTCCCGGACCCTCCAAACTGTTGGTCCCGAACCATCCGACTACACCGTCCAACCCGACCGTCGAGGACCCTCCAAACTGTTGGTGCCGAACGATCCGACCAAACCGTCCAACCCCAACCGTCCCGGACCCTCCAAACTGTTGGTTTCGAACCATCCGACCAAACCGTCCAACCCGACCGTCCCGGACCCCCCCAAACTGTTGGTCCCGAACCATCCAACCAAACCGTCCAACCGACCGTCTCGGACCCTCCAAACTGTTGGTCCCGAACCATCCGACCAGACCATCCAACCCAACCGTCCCGGACCCTCCAAACTGTTGGTCCCGAACCATCCGATTACACAGTCCAACCCGACTGTCGAGGACCCGCCAAACTGTTGGCCCCGAACCACTCCGACCAAACCGTCCAATCCGACCGTCCCGGACCCTCCAAAACTGTTGGTCCCGAACCATCCGACCAAACCGTCAAACCCGACCGTCTTGGACCCTCCAAACTGTTGGTCCCCGAACCATCTGACCAAACGTCCAACCCGGCCGTCCCGGACCTTCCAAATTGTTGGTCCCGGACCCTCCAAAATGTTGGTCCCGAACCATCCGACCAGACCATACAACCCGACCGTCCTGGGCCTCCAAACTGTTGGTCCCGGACCTTCCAAACGGTCCGTCCGGAAGAAGGTCCGCTTCTCCTCTTGTTCTCCCGAGCCATCTGACCAAACCATCCAACCCGACCATCCCGGACACTCCAAACTGTTGGTCCCAAACCATCCGATCAAACCATCCAACCCGACCGTCTCGGACCCTCCAAACTGTTGGTCCCGAACCATCCGACCAAACCGTCCAACCCGACCGTCGCGGACCCTCCAAATTGTTGGTCCCGAACAATCCGACCAGACCGTCCAACCCGACCGTCCCGGACCCTCCAATCTGTTGGTCCCGAACCATCCGACTACACCGTCCAACCCAACCGTCGAGGACCCTCCAAACTGTTGGTCCCGGACCATCCGACCAAACCGTCCAACCCGACCGTCGAGGACCCTCCAAACTGTTGGTCCCGGACCTTCCGCACGGTTCGTCCGGGAAGAAGGTCCGGTTCTCCTCTTGTTCTCCCGAACCATCTGACCAAACCATCAAACCCAACCGTCCCGGAACCTCCAAACTGTTGGTCCCGAACGATCCGACCAACCGCCCACCCCGACCGTCCCGGACACTCCAAACTGTTGGTCCCGAACCATCCGACCAAACCGTCCAACTCGACCGTCCCGGACCATCCAAACTGTTGGTCCCGAATCATCCGACCAAACCGTCCAACTCGACCGTCCCAGACACTCCAAACTGTTGGTCCGAAACCATCCGACAAAACCATCTAACCCGACCGTCCCGACCCTCCAACCTGTTGGTCCCAAACCATCCGACCAAACCGACCAACCCGACCGTCTCGGACCCTCCAAACTATTGGTCCCGAACCATCCGACCAAACCGTCCAACCCGACCGTCCCATACCCTCCAAACTG
Organism: Stipa capillata; assembly: GCA_019208055.1. NCBI lineage: Eukaryota > Viridiplantae > Streptophyta > Magnoliopsida > Poales > Poaceae > Stipa > Stipa capillata. The sequence goes on along the minus strand of JAGXJF010002074.1, from coordinate 23,094 downwards.
TTGGTCCCGAACCATCCGACTAAACCGTCCAAACCCGACTGTCTCGGACCCTCCAAACTGTTGGTCCCGAACCATCCGACCAAATCGTCCAACCCGGCCGTCTCGGACGCTCCGAACTGTTGGTCCCGAACCATCCGATCAAACCCGACCTTCCCAGAACATTCAAACGGTTTGTCCGGAAGCATCCGACCAAACCATCCAACCCGACCGTCCCGGACACTCCAAACTGTTGGTCCCGAACCATCCGACCAAACTGTCCAACCCGACCGTCTCGGATCCTCCAAACTGTTGGTCACGAACCATCCGACCAGACCGTCCAACCCGACCGTCGAGGACCCTCCAAACTGTTGGTCCCGAACCATCCGACCACACCGTCCAACCCGACCGTCGATGACCCTCCAAATTGTTGGCCCCGAACCATCCGACCAAACCGTCGAGGACCCTCGAAACTGTTGGTCCCGAACCATCTGACCAAACCGTCCAACCCGACCGTCGAGGACCCTCGAAACTGTTGGTCCCGAACCATCCGACCAAACCGTCCAACCCGACCGTCGCGGACCCTCCAAACTGTTGGTCCCGAACCATCCGACCAAACGGTCCAACCCGACCGTCGCGGACCCTCCAAACTGTTGGTCCCGAACTATCCGACCAAACCGTCCAACCCGACCGTCCCGGACCCTCCAAACTATTCGTCCCGAACCATCCGACCAAACCGTCCAACCCGACCGTCCCGGACCCTCCAAACTGTTGGTCCCGAACCATCCGACCGAACTATCCGACCAAACCGTCCAACCCGACCGTACCGGACCCTCCAAAACAATTGGTCCCGAACCATTCGACCAAACTGTCCAACCCGACCGTCTCGGACCCTCCAAACTGTTGGTCCCGAACTATCCGACCAAACCGTCCAACCCCACCGTCCCGGACCCTCCAAACTATTGGTCGCGACCCATCGACCAAACCGTCCAACCCGACCATCTCGGACCCTCCAAACTGTTGCCCCCGAACCATCCGACTACACCGTCCAACCCGACCGTCTAGGACCCTCCAAACTGTTGGTCCCGAACCATCCGACCAAACCGTCCAACCCGACCGTGCCGGACCCTCCAAACTGTTGGTCCCAAACCATCCGACCGAACCATCAAACACCGACCGTCCCGGACACTCCAAACTGTTGGCCCCGAACCATCCGACCAAAACCGTCCAACCCGACCGTCTCGGACCCTCCAAACCGTTGGTCCCGAACCATCCGACCAAACCGTCCAACCCGACCGTCCCGGACCCTCCAAACTGTTGGTCGCGAACTATCCGACCAAACCGTCCAACCCAAACGTCCCGGACCCCCCAAACTGTTGGTCGCGAACCATCCGACCAAACCGTCCAATCCGACCGTCCCGGACCCACAAAACTGTTCGTCCCGAACCATCCGACCAGACCGTCCAACCCAACCATCCCGGACCCTCCAAACTGTTGCTCCCGAACCATCCGACTACACCTTCCAACCCGACCGTCGAGGACCGTCCAAACTGTTGGCCCCGAACCATCCGACCAAAACCGTCCAACCCGACCATCCCGGACCCTCCAAACTGTTGGTCCCGAACCATCCGACCAAACCGTCCAACCCGACCGTCTCGACCCTCCAAACTGTTGGTCCCGAACCATCTGACCAAACCGTCCAACCCGACCGTCCCGGACCTTCCAACAGTCCGTCCGGAAAAAGGTCCGGTCTCTCCTCTTGTTTTCCGAACCATCTGACCAAACCATCAAACCCAACCGTCGAGGACCCTCCAAACTGTTGGTCCCGAAACCCATCCGACCAAACTGCCAACCCGACCGTACCGGACCCTCCAAACAAACCGTCCAACCCGACAGTCTCGGACCATCCAAACTGTTGGTCCCGAACCATCCGACCAAACCGTCCAACCCGACCGTCTCGGACCCCTCCAAACTGTTGGTCCCGAACCATCCGACACAAACTGTCCAACCCGACCAAACCGTCCAAACTGTTGGTCCCGAACGATCCGACCAAACCGTCCAACCCGACCATCCCGGACCCTCCAAACTATTGGTCCCGAACCATCCGACCAAACCGTCCAACCCGACCGTCTCGGAACCTCCAAACTGTTGCTCCCGAACCATCCGACCAAACTGTCCAACCCGACCGTCGCGGACCTTCCAAACTGTTGGTCCCGAACTATCCGACCAAACCGTCCAACCCGACCGTACCGGACCCTCTAAAGAAACCGTCCAACCCGACCGTACCAGACCCTCCAAACTATTGGTCCCGAAGCATCCGACCAAACTGTCCAACCCGACCGTCTCGGACCCTCCAAACTGTTGGTCCCGAACTATCCGACCAAACCGTCCAACCCAACCGTCCTGGACCCTCCAAACTGTTGGTCGCGAACCATCCGACCAAACGTCCAACCCGACAGTCCCGGACCCCCCAAACTGTTGGTCCCGAACCATCCGACCAAACCGTCCAACCCGACCGTCCAGGACCCTCCAAACTGTTGGTCCCGAACCATCCGACCAAACCGTCCAACTCGACCGTCCCGGACCTTCCAAACTGTTGGTCCCGAACCATCCGACCAAATCGTCCAACCCGAACGTCCCGGACCCTCCAAACTATTGGTCCCGAACCATCCGACCAAACCGCCCAACCCGACCGTCTCGGACCCTCCAAACTGTTGCTCCCGAACCATCCGACCAAACTGTCCAACCCGACCGTCGCGGACCCTCCAAACTGTTGTCCCGAACCATCCGACCAAACCGTCCAACCCGACCGTCCCGGACCCTTCAAACTGTTGGTCCCGAACCATCCGACCAAACCGTCCAACCCGACCGTCCCGACCATCCCGGACCTTCCAAACTGTTGGTCCCGAACCATCCGACCAAACCGTCCAACCCGACCGTCCCGGACCCTCCAAACTATTGGTCCCGAACCATCCGACCAAACCGTCCAACCCGACCGTCTCGGACCCTCCAAACTGTTGCTCCCGAACCATCCGACCAAACTGTCCAGCCCGACCGTCGCGGACCCTCCAAACTGTTGGTCCCGAACTATCCGGCCAAACCGTCCAACCCGACCGTACCGGACCCTCCAAAGAAACCGTCCAACCCGACCGTACCAGACCCTCCAAACTATTGGTCCCGAAGCATCCGACCAAACTGTCCAACCCGACCGTCTCGGACCCTCCAAAACTGTTGGTCCCGAACTATCCGACCAAACCGTCCAACCCAACCGTCCCGGACCCTCCAAACTGTTGGTCGCGAACCATCCGACCAAAACGTCCAAACCCGACCGTCCCGGACCCTCCAAACTGTTGGTCCCGAACCATCCGACCAAACCCGTCCAACCCGACCGTCCCGGACCCTCCAAACTGTTGGTCCCGAACCATCCGACCAAACCGTCCAACTCGACCCTCCCGGACCCTCCAAACTGTTGGTCCCGTACCATCCGATTACACAGTCCAACCCGACCGTCTCGGACCCTCCAAACTGTTGACCCCGAACCATCTGACCAAACCGTCCAACCCGACCGTCTCGGACCCTCCAAACTGTTGGTCCCGAACCATCCGACCAGACCTTCCAACCCAACCGTCCCGGACCCTCCAAACTGTTGGTCGCGAACCATCCGACCAAAACCGTCCGACCCGACCGTCCCGGACCCTCCAAACTATTGGTCCCGAACCATCCAACCAAACCGTCCAACCCGACCGTCTCGGACCCTCCAAACTGTTGGTCCCGAACCATCCGACCAGACCGTCCAAACCCAACCGTCCCGGACCCTCCAAACTGGTGGTCCCGAACCATCCGATTACACAGTCCAACCCGACCGTCGAGGACCCTCCAAACTATTGGCCCCGAACCATCCGACCAAACCGTCCAACCTGACCCTCTCGGACCCTCCAAACTGTTGGTCCCGAACCATCCGACCAGACCGTCCAACTCAACCGTCCCGGACCCTCCAAACTGTTGGTCCCGAACCATCCGATTACACTGTCCAACCCGACCGTCGAGGACCCTCCAAAACTGTTGGCCCCGACCCATCTGACCAAACCGTCCAACCCGACCGTCGCGGACCCTCCAAACTGTTGGTCCCGAACAATCCGACCAGACCTTCTAACCCAACCGTCCCGGACCCTCCAAACTGTTGTCCCGAACCATCCGACTACACCGTCCAACCCGACCGTCGAGGACCCTCCAAACTGTTGGTGCCGAACGATCCGACCAAACCGTCCAACCCAACCGTCCCGGACACTCCAAACTGTTGGTTTCGAACCATCCGACCAAACCGTCCAACCCGACCGTCCCGGACCCTCCAAACTGTTGGTCCCGAACCATCCCACCAAACCGTCCAACCTGACCGTCTCGGACCCTCCAAACTGTTGGTCCCGAACCATCCGACCAGACCGTCCAACCCAACCGTCCCGGACCCTCCAAACTGTTGGTCCCGAACCATCCGATTACACAGTCCAACCCGACTGTCGAGGACCCTCCAAACTGTTGGCCCCGAACCATCCGACCAAACCGTCCAATCCGACCGTCCCGGACCCACCAAACTGTTGGACCCGAAACATCCGACCAAACCGTCAAACCCGACCGTCTTGGACCCTCCAAACTGTTGGTCCCGAACCATCTGACCAAACCGTCCAACCCGGCCGTCCCGGACCTTCCAAATTGTTGGTCCCGGACCCTCCAAAATGTTGGTCCCGAACCATCTGACCAAACCGTCCAACCCAGCCGTCTCGGACCCTCCAAACTGTTGGTCCCGAACCATCCGATTACACTGTCCAACCCGACCGTACTGGACCCTCTAAAGAAACCGTCCAACCCGAACCATCTGACCAAACCGTCCAACCCAACCGTCGAGGACCCTCCAAACTGTTGGCCCGAACCATCCGACCAAACCGTCCAACCCGACCGTCGAGGACCCTCCAAACTGTTGGTCCCGGACCTTCCGCACGGTTCGTCCGGAAGAAGGTCCGGTTCTCCTCTTGTTCTCCCGAACCATCTGACCAAACCATCAAACCCAACCGTCCCGGACCCTCCAAACTGTTGGTCCCGAACGATCCGACCAACCGCCCACCCCGACCGTCCCGGACACTCCAAACTGTTGGTCCCGAACCATCTGACCAAACCGTCCAACTCGACCGTCCCGGACCTTCCAAACTGTTGGTCCCGAATCATCCGACCAAACCGTCCAACTCGACCGTCCCAGACACTCCAAACTGTTGGTCCGAAACCATCCGACAAAACCATCCAACCCGACCGTCCCGGACCCTCCAACCTGTTGGTCCCAAACCATCCGACCAAACCGACCAACCCGACCGTCTCGGACCCTCCAAACTATTTGTCCCGAACCATCCGACCAAACCGTCCAACCCGACCGTCCCGTACCCTCCAAACTGTTGGTCCCGAACCATCCGACTAAACCGTCCAACCCGACTGTCTCGGACCCTCCAAACTGTTGGTCCCGAACCATCCGACCAAATCGTCCAACCCGGCCGTCTCGGACGCTCCGAACTGTTGGTCCCGAACCATCCGATCAAACCCGACCTTCCCAGAACATTCAAACGGTTTGTCCGGAAGCATCCGACCAAACCATCCAACCCGACCGTCCCGGACACTCCAAACTGTTGGTCCCGAACCATCCGACCAAACTGTCCAACCCGACCGTCTCGGATCCTCCAAACTGTTGGTCACGAACCATCCGACTAGACCGTCCAACCCGACCGTCGAGGACCCTCCAAACTGTTGGTCCCGAACCATCCGACCACACCGTCCAACCCGACCGTCGAGGACCCTCCAAACTGTTGGTCCCGAACCATCCGACCAAACCGTCGAGGACCCTCCAAACTGTTGGTCCCGAACCATCCGACCAAACCGTCCAACCCGACCGTCGAGGACCCTCGAAACTGTTGGTCCCGAACCATCCGACCAAACCGTCCAACCCGACCGTCGCGGACCCTCCAAAACTGTTGGTCCCGAACCATCCGACCAAACGGTCCAACCCGACCGTCGCGGACCCTCCAAACTGTTGGTCCCAAACCATCCGATTACACAGTCCAACCCGACTGTCGAGGACCCTCCAAACTGTTGGCACCGAACCATCCGACCAAACCGTCCAATCCGACCGTCCCGGACCCTCCAAACTGTTGGTCCCGAACCATCCGACCAAACCGTCAAACCCGACCGTCTTGGACCCTCCAAACTATTGGTCCCGAACCATCTGACCAAACCGTCCAACCCGGCCGTCCCGGACCTTCCAAATTGTTGGTCCCGGACCCTCCAAAATGTTGGTCCCGAACCATCTGACCAAACCGTCCAACCCAGCCGTGTCGGACCCTCCAAACTGTTGGTCCCGAACCATCCGACCAGACCGTACAACCCGACCGTCCTGGGCCCTCCAAACTGTTGGTCCCGGACCTTCCAAACGGTCCGTCCGGAAGAAGGTCCGCTTCTCCTCTTGTTCTCCCGAGCCATCTGACCAAACCATCCAACCCGACCATCCCGGACACTCCAAACTGTTGGTCCCAAACCATCCGACCAAACCATCCAACCCGACCGTCTCGGACCCTCCAAACTGTTGGTCCCGAACCATCCGACCAAACCGTCCAACCCGACCGTCGCGGACCCTCCAAATTGTTGGTCCCGAACAATCCGACCAGACCGTCCAACCCGACCGTCCCGGACCCTCCAATCTGTTGGTCCCGAACCATCCGACTACACCGTCCAACCCAACCGTCGAGGACCCTCCAAACTGTTGGCCCCGAACCATCCGACCAAACCGTCCAACCCGACCGTCGAGGACCCTCCAAACTGTTGGTCCCGGACCTTCCGCACGGTTCGTCCGGAAGAAGGTCCGGTTCTCCTCTTGTTCTCCCGAACCATCTGACCAAACCATCAAACCCAACCGTCCCGGACCCTCCAAACTGTTGGTCCCGAACGATCCGACCAACCGCCCACCCCGACCGTCCCGGACACTCCAAACTGTTGGTCCCGAACCATCCGACCAAACCGTCCAACTCGACCGTCCCGGACCTTCCAAACTGTTGGTCCCGAATCATCCGACCAAACCGTCCAACTCGACCGTCCCAGACACTCCAAACTGTTGGTCCGAAACCATCCGACAAAACCATCCAACCGACCGTCCCGGACCCTCCAACCTGTTGGTCCCAAACCATCCGACCGAACCATCAAACCCGACCGTCCCGGACACTCCAAAGTGTTGGTCCCGAACCATCCGACCAAACCGTCCAACCCGACCGTCCCGGACCCTCCAAACCGTTGGTCCCGAACCATCCGACCAGACCGTCCAACCCGACCGTCCCGGACCCTCCAAACTGTTGGTCCCGAACTATCCGACCAAACCGTCCAACCCGAACGTCCCGGACCCCCCAAACTGTTGGTCGCGAACCATCCGACCAAACCGTCCAATCCGACCGTCCCGGACCCTCAAAACTGTTCGTCCCGAACCATCCGACCAGACCGTCCAACCCGACCATCCCGGGACCCTCCAAACTGTTGCTCCCGAACCATCCGACTACACCTTCCAACCCGACCGTCGAGGACCGTCCAAACTGTTGGCCCCGAACCATCCGACCAAACGTCCAACCCGACCATCCCGGACCCTCCAAACTGTTGGTCCCGAACCATCCGACCAAACCGTCCAACCCGACCGTCTCGGACCCTCCAAACTGTTGGTCCCGAACCATCTGACCAAACCGTCCAACCCGACCGTCCCGGACCTTCCAAACAGTCCGTCCGGAAAAAGGTCCGGTTCTCCTCTTGTTTTCCCGAACCATCTGACCAAACCATCAAACCCAACCGTCCCGGACCCTCCAAACTGTTGGTCCCGAACCATCCGACCAAACCGCCCACCCCGACCATCCCGGACACTCCAAACTGTTGGTCCCGAACCATCCGACCAAACCGTCCAACTCGACCATCCCGGACCTTCCAAATTGTTGGTCCCGAATCATCCGACCAAACCGTCCAACTCGACCGTCCCAGACACTCCAAACTGTCCAACCCGACCGTCTCGGATCGTCCAAACTGTTGGTCCCGAACCATCCGACCAGACCGTCCAACCCGACCGTCGAGGACCCTCCAAACTGTTGGTCCCGAACCATCCGACCAAACTGCCAACCCGACCGTACCGGACCCTCCAAACAAACCGTCCAACCCGACAGTCTCGGACCATCCAAACTGTTGGTCCCGAACCATCCGACCAAACCGTCCAACCCGACCTTCTCGGACCCTCCAAACTGTTGGTCCCGAACCATCCGACCAAACTGTCCAACCCGACCAAACCGTCCAAACTGTTGGTCCCGAACGATCCGACCAAACCGTCCAACCCGACCATCCCGGACCCTCCAAACTATTGGTCCCGAACCATCCGACCAAACCGTCCAACCCGACCGTCTCGGACCCTCCAAACTGTTGCTCCCGAACCATCCGACCAAACTGTCCAACCCGACCGTCGCGGACCCTCCAAACTGTTGGTCCCGAACTATCCGACCAAACCGTCCAACCCGACCGTACCGGACCCTCTAAAGAAACCGTCCAACCCGACCGTACCAGACCCTCCAAACTATTGGTCCCGAAGCATCCGACCAAACTGTCCAACCGACCGTCTCGGACCCTCCAAAACTGTTGGTCCCGAACTATCCGACCAAAACCGTTCAACCCAACCGTCCTGGACCCTCCAAACTGTTGGTCGCGAACCATCCGACCAAACCGTCCAACCCGATAGTCCCGGACCCTCCAAACTGTTGGTCCCGAACCATCCGACCAAACCGTCCAACCCGACCGTCCAGGACCCTCCAAACTGTTGGTCCCGAACCATCCGACCAAACCGTCCAACTCGACCGTCCCGGACCGTCCAAACTGTTGGTCCCGAACCATCCGACCAAACCGTCCAACCCGACCGTCCCGGACCCTCCAAACTCTTGGTCCCGAACCATCCGACCAAACCGTCCAACCCGACCGTCTCGGACCCTCCAAACTGTTGCTCCCGAATCATCCGACCAAACTGTCCAACCCGACCGTCGCGGACCCTCCAAACTGTTGGTCCCGAACCATCCGACCAAACCGTCCAACCCGACCGTCCCGGACCCTCCAAACTGTTGGTCCCGAACCATCCGACCAAACCGTCCAACCCGACCGTCCCGACCATCCCGGACCTTCCAAACTGTTGGTCCCGAACCATCCGACCAAACCGTCCAACCCGACCGTCCTGGACCCTCCAAACTATTTGTCCCGAACCATCCGACCAAACCGTCCAACCCGACCGTCTCGGACCCTCCAAAACTGTTGCTCCCGAACCATCCGACCAAACTGTCCAGCCCGACCGTCGCGGACCCTCCAAACTATTGCTCCCGAACTATCCGACCAAAACCGTCCAACCCGACCGTACCGGACCCTCCAAAGAAACCGTCCAACCCGACCGTACCAGACCCTCCAAACTATTGGTCCCCAAGCATCCGACCAAACTGTCCAACCCGACCGTCTCAGACCCTCCAAACTGTTGGTCCCGAACCATCCAAACTGTCCAACCCAACCGTCCCGGACCCTCCAAACTGTTGGTCGCGAACCATCCGACCAAACCGTCCAACCCGACCGTCCCGGACCCTCCAAACTGTTGGTCCCGAACCATCCGACCAAACCGTCCAACCCGACCATCCCGGACCCTCCAAACTGTTGGTCCCGAACCATCCGACCAAACCGTCCAACTCGACCCTCCCGGACCCTCCAAACTGTTGGTCCCGAACCATCCGATTATACAGTCCAACCCGACCGTCTCGGACCCTCCAAACTGTTGACCCCGAACCATCTGACCAAACCGTCCAACCCGACCGTCTCGGACCCTCCAAAACTGTTGGTCCCGAACCATCCGACCAGACCTTCCAACCCAACCGTCCTGGACCCTCCAAACTGTTGGTCCCGAACCATCCGACTACACCGTCCAACTCGACCGTCGAGGACCCTCCAAACTGTTGGTCCCGAACTATCCGACCAAACCGTCCAACCCAACCGTCCCGGACCCTCCAAACTGTTGGTCGCGAACCATCCGACCAAACCGTCCGACCCGACCGTCCCGGACCCTCCAAACTATTGGTCCCGAACCATCCAACCAAAACCGTCCCGGACACTCCAAACTGTTGGTCCCGAACCATCCGACCAAACCGTCCAACTCGACCGTCGAGGACCCTCCAAACTGTTGGTCCCGAACTATCCGACCAAACCGTCCAACCCAACCGTCCCGGACCCTCCAAACTGTTGGTCTCGAACCATCCGACCAAACCGTCCGACCCGACCGTCCCGGACCCTCCAAACTATTGGTCCCGAACCATCCAACCAAACCGTCCAACCCGACCGTCTCGGACCCTCCAAACTGTTCGTCCCGAACCATCCGACCAGACCGTCCAACCCAACCGTCCCGGACCCTCCAAACTGGTGGTCCCGAACCATCCGATTACACAGTCCAACCCGACCGTCGAGGACCCTCCAAACTATTGGCCCCGAACCATCCGACCAAACCGTCCAACCCGACCGTCCCGGACCCTCCAAACTGTTGGTCCCGAACCATCCGACCAAACCGTCCAACCCGACCGTCTTGGACCCTCCAAACTGTTGGTCCCGGACCATCTGACCAAACCGTCCAACCCGACCGTCCCGGACCTTCCAAACGGTCCGTCCGGAAGAAGGTCCGGTTCTCCTCTTGTTCTCCCGAACTATCCGACCAAACCATCCGACCCGACCGTCCCGGACCCTCCAAACTGTTGGTCCCGAACCATCCAACTAAACCGTCCAACCCGACCGTCTCGGATCCTCCAAACTGTTGGTCCCGAATCATCCGACCAAACTGTCTAACCCGACCGTCCCGGACCCTCCAAACTGTCGGTCCCGAACCATCCGACCAAACCGTCCATCCCGGCCGTCTCGGACGATCCAAACTGTTGGTCCCGAACCATCCGACCAAACACGATCGTCGCAGAACATTCAGACGGTCTGTCCGGAAGCATCCGACCAAGCCATCCAACCCGACCGTCCCGGACACTTCAAACTGTTGGTCCCGAACCATCCGACCAAACCGTCCAACCCGACCGCCTCGGACCATCCAAACTGTTGGTCCCGAACCATCCGACCAGACCGTACAACCCGACCGTCCCGGGCCCTCCAAACTGTTTGTCCCGGACCTTCCAAACGGTCCGTCCGGAAGAAGGTCCGCTTCTCCTCTTGTTCTCCCGAGTCATCTGACCAAACCATCCAAACCGACCATCCCGGACACTCCAAACTGTAGGTCCCGAACCATCCGACCAAACCATCCAACCCGACCGTCTCGGACCCTCCAAACTGTTGGTCCCGAACCATCCGACCAGACCGTCCAACCCAACCGTCCCGGACCCTCCAAACTGTTGGTCCCGAACCATCCGATTACACAGTCCAACCCGACCGTCGAGGACCCTCCAAACTATTGGCCCCGAACCATCCGACCAAACCATCCAACCCGACCGTCTCGGACCCTCCAAACTGTTGGTCCCGAACCATCCGACCAGACCGTCCAACCGGACCGTCCCGGACACTCCAACGGTTGGTCCCGAACCATCCGACCAAACCGTCCAACCCGACCGTCTCGGACCCTCCAAACCGTTGGTCCCGAACCATCCGACAAAACCATCCAACGCGACCGTCTCGGACCCTCCAAACCGTTGGTCCCGAACCATCCGACCAGACCGTCCAACCCAACCGTCCCGGACCCACCAAACTGTTGGCGCCGAACCATTCGACTACACCGTCCAACCCGACCGTCGAGGACCCTCCAAACTGTTGGCCCCGAACCATCTGACCAAACCGTCCAACCCGACCGTCCCGGACCTTCCAAACAGTCCGTCCGGAAAAAGGTCCGGTTCTCCTCTTGTTTTCCTGAACCATCGGACCAAACCGTCCAACCCAACCGTCCCGGACCCTCCAAACTGTTGGTCCCGAACCATCCGACTACACCGTCCAACCCGACCGTCTAGGACCCTTCACACTATTGGTGCCGAACCATCCGACCAAACCGTCCAACCCGACCGTCCCGGACCCTCCAAACTGTTGGTCCCTAACAATCCGACCAAACCATCCAACCCGACCAGACCTTCTAACCCAACCGTCCCGGACCCTCCAAATTGTTGGTCCCGAACCATCCGACGACACCGTCCAACCCGACCGTCGGGGACCCTCCAAACTGTTGGCCCCGAACCATCCGACCAAACCGTCCAACCCGACCGTCCCGGACCCCCCAAATTGTTGGTCCCGAACCATCCGACCAAACCGTCCAACCCGACCGTGTCGGACCCTCCAAACTGTTGGCCCCGAACCATCCGACCAAACCGTCCAACCTGACCGTCTCGGACCCTCCAAACTGTTGGTCCCGAACCATCCGACCAAACCGTCCAACCCGACCGTCTCGGACCCTCCAAACTGTTGGTCCCGAACCATCCGACCAAACCATCCAACCGGACCGTCCCGGACCCTCCAAACTGTTGGTCCCGAACCATCCGACTAAACCGTCCAACCCGACCGTCCCGGACCTTCCAAACGGTCCGTCCGGAAGAAAGTCCGGTTCTCCTCTTGTTCTCCCGAACCATCCGAACAAACCAACCAACCCGACCGTCCCGGACACTCCAAACTATTGGTCCAAAACCATCCGACCAAACCGTCCAACCCGACCGTCCCGGACATTCCAAACGGTCCGTCCGGTAGAAGGTCCAGCTCTCCACTAGTTCTCCCGAACTATCCGACCAAACCAACCAACCCGACCGTCCCGTACCCTCCAAACTGTTAGGCCCGAACCATCCGACCAAACCGTCCAACCCGACCGTCTCGGACCCTACAAACTGTTGGTCCCGAACCATCCGACCAGACCGTCCAACCCGACCGTCCTGGGCCCTCCAAACTGTTGGTCCCGGACCTTCCTAACAGTCCGTCCGGAAGAAGGTCCGCTTCTCCTCTTGTTCTCCCGAGCCATCTGACCAAACCATCCAACCCGACCGTCCCGGACACTCCAAACTCTTGGTCCCGAACCATCCGACCAAACCATCCAACCTGACCGTCCCGGACCCTCCAAACTGTTGGTCCCGAACCATCCGACCAAACCGTCCAACCCGACCGTCGCGGACCCTCCAAACTGTTGGTCCCGAACCATCCGACCAGACCGTCCAACCCAACCGTCCTAGACCCTCCAAACTGTTAGTCCCGAACCATCCGATTACACCGTCCAACTCGACCGTTGAGGACCCTCCAAACTGTTGGCCCCGAACCATCCGACCAAACCGTCCGACCCGACCGTCCCGGACCCTCGAAACTGTTGGTCCCGAAGCATCCGACCAAATCGTCCAACCCGGCCGTCTCGGACGCTCCAAACTGTTGGTCCCGAAGCATCCGATCAAACCCGACCGTCCCAGAACATTCAAACGGTCTGTCCGGAAACATCCGACCAAACTATCCAACCCGACCGTCCCGGACCCTCCAAGCTGTTGGTCCCGAACCATCCGACCAGACCGTCCAACCCAACCGTCCCGGACCATCCAAACTGTTGGTCCCGAACCATCCGACTACACCGTCCAACCCGACCGTCGAGGACCCTCCAAACAGTTGGCCCCGAACCATCGGACCAAACCGTCCAACTTGACAGCCACGGACCCTCCAAACTGTTGGTCCCGAACCATCCGACCGGACCGTCCAACCCGACCGTCCCGGACCCTCCAAACTGTTGGTCCCGAACCATTCGACGAAACCGTCCAACCCGACCGTCTCGGACCCTCCAAACTGTTGGTCCCGAACCATCTAACCAAAGCATCCAACCCGACCGTCCCGGACCTTCCAAACGGTCCGACCGGGAGAAGGTCCGGTTCTCTTCTTGTTCTCCCGAGCCATCAACCAAACCATCCAACCCGACCGTCTAGGACCCTCCAAACTGTTGGTTCCGAACCATCCGACCAAACCGTCCAATCCGACCGTCCCGGACCCTCCAAACTGTTGGTCCGGCACCATCCGACCAAACCGTCCAACCCGACCGTCTCGGACCCTCCAAACTGTTGGTCCCGAACCATCCGACTACACCATCCAACCCGACCGTCCCGGACCCTCCAAACTATTGGTTCCGAACCATCCGACTACACCGTCCAACCCGTTGGACGAGGACCCTCCAAACTGTTGGCCCCGAACCATCCGACCAAACTGTCCAACCCGACCGTCCCGGACCCTCCAAACTGTTGGTCCCGAACCATCCGACCAAACCGTCGTACCCGACCGTCTCGGACCCTCCAAACTGTTGGTCCCGAACCATCTGACCAAACCGTCCAACCCGACCGTCCCGGACCTTCCAAACGGTCCATCCGGAAAAAGGTCCGGTTCTCCTCTTGTTCTCCCGAACCATCTGACCAAACAATCAAACCCAACCGTCCCGGACCCTCCAAACTGTTCGTCCCGAACCATCCGACCAAACCGTCCACCCCGACCGTCCCGGACACTCCAAACTGTTGGTCCCGAACCATCCGACCAAACCATCCAACCCAACCGTCTCGGACCCTCCAAACTGTTGGTCCCGAACCATCCAACCAAACCGTCCAACCCGACTGTCTCGGGCCCTCCAAACTGTTGGTCCCGAACCATCCGACCAGACCGTCCAACCCGACCGTCCCGGACCCTCCAATCTGTTGGTCCCGAACCATCCAACCTGACCGTCCCGGACCCTCCAAACTGTTGGTCCCAAACCATCCGACCAAACCGTCCAACCCGACCGTCTCGGACCCTCCAAATTGTTGGTCCCGAACCATCCGACCAAACCGTCCAACCCGACCGTCCCGGACCCTCCAAACTATTGGTCCCGAACCATCCGACTAAACCGTCCAACCCGACCGTCCCGGACCCTCCAAACTGTTGGTCCCGAACCATCCGACTACACCGTCCCGGACCCTCCAAACTATTGGTCCCGAACCATCCGACTAAACCGTCCACCCCGACCGTCTCGGACCCTCCAAACTGTTGGTCCCGAACCATCCGACCAGACCGTCCAACCCGACCGTCCTGGGCCCTCCAAACTGTTGGTCCCGGACCTTCCAAACAGTCCGTCCGAAAGAAGGTCCGCTTCTCCTCTTGTTCTCCCGAGCCATCTGACCAAACCATCCAACCCGACCGTCCCGGACACTCCAAACTGTTGGTCCCGAACCATCCGACCAAACCATCCAACCCAACCGTCTCGGACCCTCCAAACTGTTGGTCCCGAACCATCCAACCAAACCGTCCAACCCGACTGTCTCGGGCCCTCCAAACTGTTGGTCCCGAACCATCCGACCAGACCGTCCAACCCGACCGTCCCGGACCCTCCAATCTGTTGGTCCCAAACATCCAACCTGACCGTCCCGGACCCTCCAAACTGTTGGTCCCAAACCATCCGACCAAACCATCCAACCCGACCGTCTCGGACCCTCCAAACTGTTGGTCCCGAACCATCCGACCAAACCGTCCAACCCGACCGTCCCGGACCCTCCAAACTATTGGTCCCGAACCATCCGACTACACCGTCCAACCCAACCGTCCCGGATCCTCCAAACTGTTGGCCCCGAACCATCCGACCAAACCGTCCAACCCGACCGTCCCGGACCATCCAAACTGTTGGTCCCGAAGCATCCGACCAAATCGTCCAACCCGGCCATCTCGAACGCTCCAAACTGTTGGTCCCGAAGCATCCGATCAAACCCGACCGTCCCAGAACATTCAAAGGGTCTCTCCGGAAGCATCCGACCAAACCATCCAACCCGACCGTCCCGGACCCTCCGAACTGTTGGTCCCGAACCATCCGACCAAACCGTCCAACCCGACCGTCTCGGACCCTCCAAACTGTTGGTCCCGAACCATCCGACCAGACCGTCCAACCCAACCGTCCCGCACCATCCAAACTGTTGGTCCCGAACCATCCGACCAATCCGTCCAACCCGACCGTCTCGGACCCTCCAAACTTTTGGTCCCGAACCATCCGACTAGACCGTCCAACCCGACCGTCCCGGACCCTCCAATCTGTTGGTCCCGAACCATCCAACCCGACCGTCCCGGACCCTCCAAACTATTGGTCCGAAACCATCCGACCAAACCGTCCAACCCGACCGTCTCGGACCCTCTAAACTGTTGGTCCCGAACCATCCGACCAAACCGTCCAACCCGACCGTCCCGGACCCTCCAAACTGTTGGTCCCGAAGCATCCGACCAAATCGTCCAACCCGGCCGTCTCGGACGCTCCAAACTCCCGAACCATCCGACCAAACCATCCAACTCGACCGTCTCGAACCCTCCAAACTGTTGGTCCCGAACCATCCGACCAAACCGTCCAACCCGACCGTCTCGAACCCTCCAAACTGTTGGTCCCGAACCATCCGACTACACCGTCCAACCCGACCGTCGAGGACCCTCCAAACTGTTGGCCCCGAACCATCTGACCAAACCGTCCAACCCGACCGCCTCGGAACCTCCAAACTGTTGGTCCCGAACCATCCGACGACACCGTCCAACCCGACCGTCTCGGACCCTCCAAACTGTTGGTCCCGAACCATCTAACCAAACCGTCCAACCTGACCGTCCCGGACCTTCCAAACGGTCCGTCCGGAAGAAGGTCCGGTTCTCCTCTTCTTCTCCCGAGCCATCTAACCAAACCATCCAACCCGACCGTCCCGGACACTCGAAACTGTTGGTCTCGAACCATCCGACCAAACCGTCCAACACGACCGTCTCGGTCCCTCCAAACTGTTGGTTCCGAACTATCCGACCAGACCATCCAACCCGACCGTCGTGGACCCTCCAAACTTTTGGTCCCGAACCATCCGACCAGACCGTCCAACCCGACCGTCCCGGACCCTCCAATCTGTTGGTCCCGAACCATCCAACCCGACCGTCCCGGACCCTCCAAACTGTTGGTCCCAGACCATCCGACCAAACCGTCCAACCCGACCGTCTCGGACCCTCCAAATTGTTGGTCCCGAACCATCCCACCAAACCATCCAACCCGACCGTCCCGGACCCTCCAAACTGTTGGTCCCAAACCATCCGACCAAACCGTCCAACCCGACCGTCTCGGACCCTACAAACTGTTGGTCCCGAACCATCCGACCAGACCGTCCAACCCGACCGTCCTGGGCCCTCCAAACTGTTGGTCCCGGACCTTCCTAACAGTCCGTCCGGAAGAAGGTCCGCTTCTCCTCTTGTTCTCCCGAGCCATCTGACCAAACCATCCAACCCGACCGTCCCGGACACTCCAAACTCTTGGTCCCGAACCATCCGACCAAACCATCCAACCCGACCGTCCCGGACCCTCCAAACTGTTGGTCCCGAACCATCCGACCAAACCGTCCAACCCGACCGTCGCGGACCCTCCAAACTGTTGGTCCCGAACCAACCGACCAGACCGTCCAACCCAACCGTCCTAGACCCTCCAAACTGTTAGTCCCGAACCATCCGATTACACCGTCCAACTCGACCGTTGAGGACCCTCCAAACTGTTGGCCCCGAACCATCCGACCAAACCGTCCGACCCGACCGTCCCGGACCCGTCGAAACTGTTGGTCCCGAAGCATCCGACCAAATCGTCCAACCCGGCCGTCCCGGACGCTCCAAACTGTTGGTCCCGAAGCATCCGATCAAACCCGACCGTCCCAGAACATTCAAACGGTCTGTCCGGAAACATCCGACCAAACTATCCAACCCGACCGTCCCGGACCCTCCAAACTGTTGGTCCCGAACCATCCGACCAGACCGTCCAACCCAACCGTCCCGGACCATCCAAACTGTTGGTCCCGAACCATCCGACTACACCGTCCAACCCGACAGCCTCGGACCCTCCAAACTGTTGGTCCCGAACCATCCGACCAGACCGTCCAACCCGACCGTCCCGGACCCTCGAAACTGTTGGTCCCGAACCATTCGACGAAACCGTCCAACCCGACCGTCTCGGACCCTCCAAACTGTTGGTCCCGAACCATCTAACCAAACCATCCAACCCGACCGTCCCGGACCTTCCAAACGGTCCCGACCGGGAGAAGGTCCGGTTCTCTTCTTGTTCTCCCGAGCCATCTAACCAAACCATCCAACCCGACCGTCTAGGACCCTCCAAACTGTTGGTTCCGAACCATCCGACCAAACCGTCCAATCCGACCGTCCCGGACCCTCCAAACTATTGTTCCCAAACCATCCGATCAAACCATCCAACCCGACCGTCCCGGACACTCCAAACTGTTGGTCCGGAACCATCCGACCAAACCGTCCAACCCGACCGTCTCGGACCCTCCAAACTGTTGGTCCCGAACCATCCGACTACACCATCCAACCCGACCGTCCCGGACCCTCCAAACTATTGGTCCCGAACCATCCGACTACACCGTCCAACCTGTTGGACGAGGACCCTCCAAACTGTTGGCCCCGAACCATCCGACCAAACTGTCCAACCCGACCGTCTCGGACCCTCCAAACTGTTGGTCCCGAACCATCCGACCAAACCGTCGTACCCGACCGTCTCGAACCCTCCAAACTGTTGGTCCCGAACCATCTGACCAAACCGTCCAACCCGACCGTCCCGGACCTTCCAAACGGTCCATCCGGAAAAAGGTCCGGTTCTCCTCTTGTTCTCCCGAACCATTTGACCAAACAATCAAACCCAACCGTCCCGGACCCTCCAAACTGTTCGTCCCGAACCATCCGACCAAACCGTCCACCCCGACCGTCCCGGACACTCCAAACTGTTGGTCCCTGAACCATCCGACCAAACCGTCCAACTCGACCGTCCCGGACCTTCCAAACTGTTGGTCTCGAATCATCCGACCAAACCGTCCAACTCGACCGTCCCGGACACTCCATTCTGTTGGTCCCGAAACAATCCGACAAAACCATCCAACCCGACCGTCCCGGACCCTCCAACCTGTTGGTCCCAAACCATCCGACCAAACCGACCAACCCGACCGTCTCGGACCCTCCAACCTGTTGGTCCCGAAACCATCCGACCAAACCGTCCAACCCGACCGTCCCGTACCCTCCAAACTGTTGGTCCCGAACCATCCGACTAAACCGTCCCAACCCGACTGTCTCGGACCCTCCAAACTGTTGGTCCCGAACCATCCGACCAAATGGTCCAACCCGGCCGTCTCAGATGCTCCAAACTGTTGGTCCCGAACCTTCCGATCAAACCCGACCGTCCCAGAACATTCAAACGGTCTGTCCGGAAGCATCCGACCAAACCATCCAACCCGACCGTCCCGGACACTCCAAACTGTTGGTCCCGAACCATCCGACCAGACTGTCCAACCCGACCGTCTCGGATCCCTCCAAACTGTTGGTCCCGAACCATCCGACCAGACCGTCCAACCCGACCGTCGAGGACCCTCCAAACTGTTGGTCCCGAACCATCCGACCACACCGTCCAACCCGACCGTCGAGGACCCTCCAAACTGTTGGTCCCGAAACATCCGACCAAACCGTCCTACCCGACCGTCGCGGACCCTCCAAACTGTTGGTCCCGAACCATCCGACCAGACCGTCCAACCCGACCGTCCCGGACCCTCCAAACTGTTGGTCCCGAACCATCCGATTACACAGTCCAACCCGACCGTCGAGGACCCTCCAAACTATTGGCCCCGAACCATCCGACCAAACCGTCCAACCCGAGCGTCCCGGACCCTCCAAACTGTTGGTCCCGAACCATCCGACCAAACCGTCCAAGCCGGCCGTCTTGGACCCTCCAAACTGTTGGTCCCGAACCATCTGACCAAACCGTCCAACCCGACCGTCCCGGACCTTCCAAACTATCCGTCCGGAAGAAGGTCCGGTTCTCCTCTTGTTCTCCCGAACTATCCGACCAAACCATCCAACCCGACCGTCCCGGACCCTCCAAACTGTTGGTTCCGAACCATCTGACTAAACCGTCCAACCCGACCGTCTCGGATCCTCCAAACTGTTGGTCCCGAACCATCCGACCAAACCGTCCAACCCGACCGTCCCGGACCCTCCAAACTGTTGGTCCCGAACCATCCAACCAAACCGTCCAACCCAGCCGTCTCGGACGATCCAAACTGTTGGTCCCGAACCATCCGACCAAACACGATCGTCGCAGAACATTCAGACGGTCTGTCCGGAAGCATCCGACCAAGCCATCCAACCCGACCGTCCCGGACACTTCAAACTGTTGGTCTCGAACCATCCGACCAAACCGTCCAACCCGACCGTCTCGGACCCTCCAAACTGTTGGTCCCGAACCATCCGACCAGACCGTCCAACCCGACCGTCTCGGACCCTCCAAACTGTTGGTCTAGAACCATCTAACCAAACCGTCCAACCCGCCCATCCCGGTCCTTCCAAACGGTCCGTCCGGAAGAAGGTCTGGTTGTCCTGTTGTTCTCCCGAACCATCTGACCGAACCATCCAACCCGACCGTCCCGGACACTCCAAACTGTTGGTCCCGAACCACCCGAACCATCCGACCAAACCGTCCAACCCGACCGTCTCGGACCCTCCAAACTGTTGGTCCCGAACCATCCGACCAGACCGTCCAACCCGACCGTCTCGGACCCTCCAAACTGTTGGTCTAGAACCATCTAACCAAACCGTCCAACCCGCCCGTCCCGGTCCTTCCAAACGGTCCGTCCGGAAGAAGGTCCGGTTGTCCTGTTGTTCTCTCGAACCATCTGACCAAACCATCCAACCCGACCGTCCCGGACACTCCAAACTGTTGGTCCCGAACCACCCGAACCATCCGACCAAACCGTCCAACCCGACCGTCTCGGACCCTCCAAACTTTTGGTCCCGAACCATCCGACCAGACCGTCCCGGACCCTCCAATCTGTTGGTCCCGAACCATCCAACCCGACCGTCCCGAACCCTCCAAACTGTTGGTCCCAAACCATCCGACCAAACCGTCCAACCCGACCGTCTCGGACCCTCCAAACTGTTGGTCCCGAACCATCCGACCAAACCGTCCAACCCGACCGTCCCGGACCCTCCAAACTGTTGGTCCTGAACCATCCGACGAAACCGTCCAACCCGACTTTCTCGGACCCTCCAAACTGTTGGTCCCGAACCATCCGACGAAACCGTCCAACCCGGCCGTCTCGGACGCTCCAAACTGTTGGTCCCGAACCATCTGATCAAACCCGACCGTCCCAGAACATTCAAACGGTCTGTCCCGAACCATCCGACCAAACCGTCCAACCCGACCGTCCCGGACACTCCAAACTGTTGGTCCCGAACTATCCGTCCAAACCATCCAACCCACACCGTCCCGGAGCCTCCAAACTGTTGGTCTCGAACCATCCGACCAAACCATCCAACCCGACCGTCCCGGACCCTGCAAACTGTTGGTCCCGAACCATCCGACCAAACCGTCCAACCCGACCGTCCCGGACCCTCCAAACTGTTGGTCCCGAACCATCCGACCAAACCATCCAACCCGACCGTCCCGGACCCTCCAAACTGTTGGTCCCGAACCATCCGATCAAACCGTCCAACCCAACCGTCCCGGACGCTCCAAACTGTTGGTCCCGAACCATCCGACTACACCGTCCAACCCGACCGTCGAGGACCCTACAAACTGTTGGCCCCGAACCATCTGACCAAACCGTCCAACCCGACCGCCTCGGACCCTCCAAACTGTTGGTCCCGAACCATCCGACCAGACCGTCCAACCCGACCGTTCCGGACCCTCCAAACTGTTGGTCCCGAACCATCCGACCAGACTGTCCAACCCGACCGTCTCGGATCCTCCAAACTGTTGGTCCCGAACCATCCGACCAGACCGTCCAACCCGACCGTCGAGGACCCTCCAAACTGTTGGTCCCGAACCATCCGACCACACCGTCCAACCCGACCGTCGTGGACCCTCCAAACTGTTGGTCCCGAACCATCCGACCAAACCGTCCTACCCGACCGTCGCGGACCCTCCAAACTGTTGGTCCCGAACCATCCGACCAGACCGTCCAACCCGACCGTCCCGGACCCTCCAAACAGTTGGTCCTGAACCATCCGATTACACAGTCCAACCCGACCGTCGAGGACCCTCCAAACTATTGGCCCCGAACCATCCGACCAAACCGTCCAACCCGAGCGTCCCGGACCCTCCAAACTGTTGGTCCCGAACCATCCGACCAAACCGTCCAAGCCGGCCGTCTTGGACCCTCCAAACTGTTGGTCCCGAACCATCTGACCAAACCGTCCAACCCGACCGTCCCGGACCTTCCAAACTATCCGTCCGGAAGAAGGTCCGGTTCTCCTCTTGTTCTCCCGAACTATCCGACCAAACCATCCAACCCGACCGTCCCGGACCCTCCAAACTGTTGGTTCCGAACCATCTGACTAAACCGTCCAACCCGACCGTCTCGGATCCTACAAACTGTTGGTCCCGAACCATCCGACCAAACCGTCCAACCCGACCGTCCCGGACCCTCCAAACTGTTGGTCCCGAACCATCCAACCAAACCGTCCAACCCGGCCGTCTCGGACAATCCAAACTGTTGGTCCCGAACCATCCGACCAAACACGATCGTCGCAGAACATTCAGACGGTCTGTCCCGGAAGCATCCGACCAAGCCATCCAACCCGACCGTCCCGGACACTTCAAACTGTTGGTCTCGAACCATCCGACCAAACCGTCCAACCCGACCGTCTCGGACCCTCCAAACTGTTGGTCCCGAACCATCCGACCAGACCGTCCAACCCGACCGTCTCGGACCCTCCAAACTGTTGGTCTAGAACCATCTAACCAAACCGTCCAACCCGTCCATCCCGGTCCTTCCAAATGGTCCGTCCGGAAGAAGGTCCGGTTGTCCTGTTGTTCTCCCGAACCATCTGACCAAACCATCCAACCCGACCGTCCCGGACACTCCAAACTGTTGGTCCCGAACCACCGAACCATCCGACCAAACCGTCCAACCCGACCGTTTCGGACCCTCCAAACTGTTGGTCCCGAACCATCCGACCAGACCGTCCAACCCGACCGTCTCGGACCCTCCAAACTGTTGGTCTAGAACCATCTAACCAAACCGTCCAACCCGCCCGTCCGGACTTCCAAAC
>JAGXJF010002073.1:0-134014 GCA_019208055.1 Stipa capillata | reverse complement strand
GACGACATCGTGCGGCTTAAAAAGCATGTACGCGGACGACAAGAAAGCGGGTGGAGACGAGACGTGAAGACCAGTCAGTGCAGAGGGCGTTTTGGTAAAAACACGGAAACCACCAAAACTCAACCAAGAAACTGCGGCGGCGGCCGGAAGCGGTTTAGGGTTGGTAGCTTAGGGTGGAAGAAAAATCGAGAGGTGGCTAAGCTATTTAGACGCTTTGGGATGCGTGCTAGATAGTTAGGCCCATTAGGGCATGAGGCCCAAGAGTGGAAGAGGGGGTTGTACCTCCCCACTATAAATAGATGATGAGGGTTTTCTTAACCCTTAACCCTTTTGATTAGCTTGTGAGAGCTGCACTTTGTGAAGTGTTTTGCCTAGATGAGAGGCTTGTAAACTCCAAAGAAAACCCACGAAAATTCAATACAAAAAGATTTCCTCAATTCCTATGTGTTCTTGAGGCATTCATGCTTCGAATCCTTTTGATTTTCGTTTTCTTGCTTTCTTGTGAGTTGATTCTTGATATGGCAAGTTAGTGATGGAGTAATCACGTCCTATTCGATTCATCCTAGCATATTCAAGAAATTAATCCATTTTCCCATGTTTTGAGTTTGCTTGCAAGAAAAGAAAGAATTGGGGTTTTTGCAATTGACTTGCTTGGGGGCTAATCTTTGTGATTTGATAGATGGAATAGGTTGATGTGATATGTGAGAGATTGTCTTATTGAGTTCATATCAAGAATCCTCACGAGCAACAAGAAAATAAAGATTTCCTTTCGTTCAACTTTTGAGGTGTTCTAGGAAGATCATGAAAAAGGTTGTGCCTTGAGACATTTCTATGAGGATCAACACTTGATTCATAGTCACAAGGCATCCCTAAACTCATCTGGAAAGTTTCACTCCTTTTGGTTGGACGGATTTTGAAATAGGTCAAAGGTTGCACCGATTTATCACGTTCTGGAAATCGAGATCCGGAGGGTCCGGATTTCCAAACCCGGAGGGTCTGGGTGAACATCCGGGCATTCCAGTAGAGATCCAGATACTCACCCGGAGGTCTGTGTGAAACATCCGGCGTTCCAGCAGAGATCCGGACACTCACCCGGAGGGTCCGGATTGCAAAATCTGGAGGGTCCGGATTTGCATTTTCCAGCCTGTATCGCTTCGCTGTTTTGGTCATAACTTTTCCGTCCGAACTCCGTTTTCAGTGATCTTGTACTCATTTTAAAGCTAACGACGAGCTCCACGTCGTCATAACTTTCTAGGGCTTTTCCGCTGCATCTTCTTTGTCATTTACAGTAGTAGCTCAATTGCTATCTGTATTTGAATTTGAAGAAAAATTTGTATCCGACATTCACCCCCCCCTCTGTCGGGAAGCCATCGATCCAACAAAAGTTAAAACAAGTGCAAAATAGTTAGCCTCCTATTCACTCTAGTCGGCATCCTCGGTCCTTTCATCGTGGATAGCCACTCCACGAGTGCAACCACTAGCTCTAGGAGGCAAAAAAGGGATACTATGCCTAGGAGGGAGACAGAACCAAGTGACCATTTTCTAATCATGTTCGAAGATGTCAACAGTCAGCTCAATGTTGTGACACATCATATCGGTTGCAATGGCAACAGCAATGGAGCGTGAAACTATTCTCCAAGAGAAGGTGATGCAAGAAGAGCCTCAACAGAAATTTAAAGAGAAGGCGATTAATGAGTTAGTTAGGCTTGGCTTTACTGGAAGTGAGATTGTCACGCCGCTACCATATTTGCCAAAGCTTCGGAGCAAATGCATATGATGTTTGCTCTTCCGGAGACTTTGAGGAGGGAGTATGTTGTGAAGATGCTCAACGGTAAATTAGTTTTTTTATTATCAATTCATATGTTGTGATTGGAAAACTATTGGTCTACCAGAGTGCATGCTGAGTGTGAGAAACCGCCTATCTATTGCTGGGGATTAATCCCTAGCACGTGTTTTACCCCCATCTTTGACCTGACAGTTGTGCGCGTGCAGCTGCTCATGCAATAGTTGAGCCAGCAATTGCGGCTGTTCATACCAATGTGGTTTGTGACATTTTTTGCTGACCTTTTTGACTGACAGATGATATGGGATATTACTTTGGTCTGTGAATGGTGGCAGATATTTAAGTTCTAATGCTGAATGAGATATTGATTGTTTGCATGCTTCTGAGTTTGATAATTCTGGCACATTGTTATGCTGGTGACACATTGTTATGACTAGATGATTTTATAGTAACATTGACTGCTTATAACATTGTTATGACTAGACGATTTTGGTTAGTGCAACACTGATGCTTTTAATTATACTGTTGTGCAACACTGATGCTTTTCATTATGCTTTCCTGTGTCCAGACGTAAAAGTGTAGCCATGCAGAAAGACGGCGTGGTGAACCCAGAGGCTATCATGCATGCGGCTATCGCGAGGGATGAGTTGAAGAATGAAGAATTATTCCATTACACCCTATTCCCACCGTAATTCCATTACAATACCCATTACGTTACCAGCACGTGAGACAAACACGTTCTAATGTAAGAATAACTTACATGCTCGTGTCGTATACGTAACAATTAACAAGTGTATATAGCAGCTGATAATCTCTATACAAAGGATTTTGTTACAAACAGTATGCAGTAAACACACACGGATGACGAACAGAGAAAACATATATAAGGGTGAGATGCCCGTGTGGGGGGGTGGGGGGGGGGATATGCTAGAAGAACTGGCTGAACTGGTTCGTCAGCGAGTCCTTGAGGTTGGAGAAGAGCCCGAAGAGGGAATACTGCCGCAACTTGGACACCTCGTACCACGAGTTGAGGACGGCTTCGTGCTTGTCGGTGCCCGAGAAGGCCAGCTGTATCCCGGGGCTGCAGTCCACCTGCCCGCCCTTACCTTTGCAGCTGGATGTCTTGATCGCGCAGCTCTGGTCGACGCAGACGAAAGAAGATTGCCCGGAACACGACGAGCAGCCGTCGATTTTCCAGAATAGGTTCTGGAGCGTGCCTTTCTGGAACTCGAAGACCTGAAACAGAGGATTCAGTTTAGCAAATGGTGAGTGGTGAACTTTGTGAGCATGCAATTAAGTATCTCCAGGTTATGGTTTATGCACGCACCAGGGTAAAGCCGGTTACTGTGTATGAGCTGTTGGTAACGAAAACCGGAAGTGACCTTGCTGCATATTTCCTCCCGGCAAAAGCTACCATGTATACACCAGCAGTTGCCTGGAACAGAGTGAAAGAATTTCCATTATGACTCATGGTTCTTTATCTTTGAGCTCAGAATAGAAAACAGGGCAGTTGATATGTACACCTATCTACAAGAAAGTATCAGATGTACCGTGATTAGAAACTATGCAAGCTATTGTGCAATTCTTCTGGAGATAATCGTGTATATTAGATGCATCAGATTGTCACCTATTACAGGATTTCTCAGCAACTGATAACAAGTAATTCTGATTCTGAAAAAAAAAGCAATTGATAATAGTGCACAGAGTTTTTCAGTATTTCCTATAACCGTTCTTATGCATCATTGTCACCCATATTTGCAAAATAAATGCTATGACCAATCATTGAAGAAATACTTTCATACCTGTACGGTGAACAAAATGCCAATCAATGAATCAAGTTTCAACAAAGAAACGAGGGCCCTCGTCATGATGGTTATAGGTCATTATCTAAAATTTTAAACATTCTGCTAAGCCATTTCAGCATATGTTTATAATTGACTGCCTGCAAACACTTGCTACGCCCAATCAATTGTAAGAAAAAATTCCAACCTTGAGGGGACAGCACATTCAATAAAACTTCAGCAGAAATTGCACCATCAAAGCTAAGAACCGAACATTTGGGTTGGACCACAGAAAATATAGAGGCATGTTCAGAATACCATCTACGGATCTACCCTATGTGAGCTCCTCCAATAATTCCAAACATGCTGCTGCGAGTTGTCTCTACGTGTTTGTGGGACACTGTCCAGCTCCCCCGTTTTTGGCTTAAACCTAATGAAGCAGGACATGATCACAACGGTTCTAACAATTTCATCTCCAACTCACTAATTGACACAAGGGAAGTATTTGATTCCACTACACCTATTGCATGATGAATCTGTAAACTAAATTATTTCTTTCAAAGCAATATCAATGAATTTTTATATTAAAAAGAAAAACTAGAAGACAATTCCTTGTGTCAAACTACTGTCTTGAGATGCAATTGGGCAAACAATTAGGGTTCATCCTATCGGTTATATTCCATACACTATCTCAACAAAATCTGGAAGGTACTGGGAGCAACTCGGCGTGGGCCTTACCTGGTCGAAGCCGCCGGAGGCGGAGGCAGAGGTATTGACGGTGAGGAGCGAAATCTCGTCGACCATTGGGCGGAAGACCGCGACCTGCGCCGCGCTGCGGGACGCCAGGGCGAGGCGCCTGTCGCAGGGGGAGAGCTGCACGCCGCCGGAGGAGAAGGCGTCGTGCCCCGCGAAGGCCACCCCGAAGGTGAACCCGTCGCCGCGCTGCACCGTCGCGTCCGCGCACGGGTCGTAGACTCCGTTGCTGTCGCCGGCCTCCGAAGCCAACGCCGCCGCGAGGAGGAGGACCACGGCCGCGACGGCCGCCGATGCCGCCCTCCTCGACGTCGTCACCGCCATAGCGCGAATTTTGTCGGACGCGATGAAGCCGTTGACGGGGTGGAGGGCGGTTCACGAAGGAAACGGGTCGTGGGGGGCAAAGAATAAAGGCTAAAAAGAGATGGCTCTCTGTTGGGCTCTGTGCTTAGGCCCGTTTCTCTCGTGGGCCGCATGTAACAGATCAAAGCATGCGGTCTCCTGTCAGAGACACCAGAAAAACTTTCTCAGGAAAAAGAAAACAGAAAACTGATAACAGCCATGCAGTATCTGAGAGGCACCAGGGGCAAGTTTTCCCGGGAGAGGCGTTTGGGGTTCCAGTGAATACGACGCGCACGTCGATCCTCCCGGCGGGGCGTACGAAATCTCTTAACAATTCGCTTCGGTTCCGTTGACTCCTCGCTGCTTAATTAGAAACCCGCAACTATCTCCATAAACTCGAGGTGATTACGCGGATGCCCTGGTGCCTCTACCAATCCTTGAAAGGCGTTTGTTCTACGGTTTCTGGTGGCTGGTCGATGGGATTTGTCTGAGGAGTGCATGATAGCTGGGATGTTAAAAATGCATGGTATCTTTCTAAGCTTAATGGAAATAGTAGATGTCGATACGTTTTCTAAGCTTCGTATGAAAGGAAGCAGCGAGAGGAGGGCCACCTGGCAGGACGGCAGAAGGGGGTGACACCCCATGCTGCCTAGGCCCACCAAGGCTGGCTGTCACCGCCTCTTCACAAGTAGATCAATTTCGTCTATTATATGCCCCATGCTAAGTAGGAGGGACTATAGCATAGCGGAGAAGATAGAAGGCTTCAAAAGAGATCAGAAACACCGTTAGAATCCGTAGTTTTCATCTGTCACCATCACCGCATATAGATTATGTTATACTTTATCTACACTATTAGCGACATTGGATTGGTTTGTATCTTAGTATTTTCTCAAATTATAAGTTCAATCTACTATCCATTCTTGATGTCATACATGATTGTGAGTGGTCCTATTGAGGCTATATAGTATTCTCATGATAAATGTGATGGCCATCCATCTGTGGCACCATCAATCTTCTAGGGCCATTTTCTGTGTTAGCATCTCCTTCCCGTAGCCATGTGTGTGGAGCGTTGACGTAATTAAGCTTTGTGGAGTGCAAGCAGACCAAGGAGTCTTGTCTTGAGATTGCCACGAAGTCGTCGTTCTTCGGGGGAAAAGGCGTAGATTTCTAATTGGGGTCCAACCGTCCGATGATTTTCCTAGCAATTATGATGTGCATGTTGATGTTTCCCACGGATGATCTTTGCCACGCTATGATCCTCCCGACAGTTCTTGAAAGCTTGATGTGCAGTCCTCTAATCGCGTCAAAACTCTGCATGGTTGGACCCTACGTCATTGACGACTTCCTGAAGTCCAGCATGCGCAATGAAAAGGCTCAAATCTGAATCTTCGTCTGGTTGGGCTCTCAGAAGTCCCGAGGAGAAGGAGAGGGCAATGCCCTGAGACATCCCTCGAGAGCGCATGCATACGAGCCAAAGGGGACATGCTTCCCAATCAGTGGAGACGAACAAACCGTCGATTTGAGAAAGAGTCGAGTTTGTTGTTCGTTGGACCATGTGAATTGTGTTCCATTTAGATGGAACTCCTGTACCATGCGAGAAGAAGTTATCACGTGCGGGCAAGGAGTTTTGCTCAATATATGATACAGGCGATGCTCACATATAGTATGAGCTGTTTCAAGTTGACAAAGAAGGTGTCTGACAAGATCAAGTCCTCTATGACAAATATGGTGTGTAGTTCTCTAGACAGGCGTTCGATTCATTGGTTAGCATGGGAGAAAATGACATCTCCAAAAATCAGAGGTATGGGTTTTCACGACCTTCAACAGTTTACAATGGCTATGCTTGGTAAACAAGGTTGGCGTTTGCTGACAGCACCAGATTCACTCTGTGCGAGGGTGTTAAAGGGGAGGTTTAACCCTCGTACAAACTTTATGCAGGCGCCGGTGCCGAAAGCAGCCTCAGCTACTTGGCGTGCAGTGGCAGCAGGGAGGAATGCATCGAGTAATGGTTTGATTCATCGTATTGGTGATGGTACAACAGTGAATATCTGATCAGATAATTGGATCCCGGACGCGATTGCAATGAAGCCGATGGGTCGACTGGCTGATACGAGTGTTCAGCTGAGTGACTTGATTGATCAAGAAACACGAGAATGGAAGGGAGATTAATCTGACGGACTTTTCTATCCCTAGATACGCAAGTCATCTGAAATACCGCTGAGGCGGCATGGGGTGTGAGGATTTCATAGCCTAAGCGTATGAGAAAAATGCCATCTACTCAGGCAAAATGGGCATACCGATCTTTTTTTTAATAATGAAAAGAGAGAACTCTTTTGGCCTTTGCACCAAAAGGTATACACAGCCAATTATGATAAAATCTATAAATAAGAGTATACCCATGAATCAAGAAAGACGTGTAGCGATCTCTAGTGACTTAGAACGAGCGAGCTGCTCAAGAGGGAGAGACGGCACCGGGATCTTCATCGGAGAATGAGGAGGTGTGGCAGCGATTGTGGAAGCTGCGAGCGGTGCCCAAGGTTAGGGTTTTCTGGTGGCGAGTGGTCCGGGGGCTTCTTCCGATCAGGCCTGTGCCACGTTGAAGCATCGCCATGTGCGCGAGATTAGTCGATGTGACGAAGAGGATCTCATGCATGCCCTCGTTACGTGCACCCATGCGGAGCGCTTCTGGCGGGCAGCAAAGGATTCGTTACCGCTGAAATTGCGGCGTTTGCATCCAACACATGGACGCGGGATATTCTTTGCGATGAGGTGATTAAGGAGGATGATCGGCGAAGGTTGTGACAATTATGTGGAGTATTTGGAACTCCCGGAATAAATGGACACATGATGACAGTGCCTCCGACACAATTGATCAGGCTACTAGCGTGGGTTCGGGAGGACGATTTCTGCCCTAGAGCTTCCGCGCCCGACTGCGCAGATGGATGGTTCCACTGGTCCTTGTCCATGGGTACCACCGGATCCCGGAAAGATTAACATCAACACAGATGGAGCAGTCTCCGGCTGAGCATGGACGTGCTGGCCATCTGGTGGTGTTGCACGGTCCTCGGCAGGTTTCCACGGGCCTGGTGTTCTATTTACCCGGCCATGTGGATCCGATGTACGCTGAAGCTTTGGCTCTTCCCTGATGGGGCAGAGTTCGCAAAGGAACGTGATTCTCTCACGTTGTCTGGAGACAGACTGTCTCGAGGTGGTGAACCTCTGGAAGGCTCGGCGCAGTGACGTTAGGCTGTGCACGATAGAGGTCTGCGCACGCAGGAGCCTCCTTGCTGAGTGCCTTGGCACTGATTGGACGCAGAACTTTATGACTGAATAAAAGCTCACAGCTTCCTAGCAAAAAAAAATATTCTGAGGCACCAAAATGAAACATAATGTCATATTTTCGGTCTGTAATTTACAGGTTCATACCTCACCAAATCATGCACATTCACAAAATTTTATGAAAAAATCACAAAACTTGGAGGTGGGCAACGCGTGGCCGTGTATCTGCTTAATTTGCTGCACCAAGGACACTACAGCACACATACGGTTTAACCAATTCACCAAATCTAACCCCCATGTAACAAATTCACCGATTTAACATCCAACTCCAATAGGTACATACACCAGTCAAAATATGACGTTACATACTGGTCTTAGCTACAAATACAGCAGTACTGCAGTACAACTAATAGTAACCTGCAGGCACCGGCACATACATATCGAAGTACTATCTGATCTCATGAGATGAGCATCTGACTGCATATCTATCACCAAGAAATGCGGGGATGCAGTGCACATTCCTTGAGTGGACCTTCGCAGTCCAAGGCCGCCAATATATCCAGTGCAGCAACGAGCAGCCCCAACGCAGCCCATGGCTGGCAGCTTGGCTGCGAACCTTGACCATAAACGGGTTCCGGTAGCTTGTCAAGTCTGCGGCTCAACTCTCTCGGGCGATGGATCAACAGAACTGGAAAGATGACAGTTTGCCTCCGGCGTTGGGGGATCTTTTGTGTCCTTCATGGATCGGTTGACAACAGCTTTGTCATCAGGTGTTTGCCGGTTTCTACACCTGCTCATTGTCAACAGCAAGTCAGTCAATCTGAAACATTTAAGCAGCCAAGTAAATGGCAACACAAGGATCTTATGTCTGGGCAATGAAATCCAACACCAAGTCAGAGAAGGGAACAAATGGCTTGTAGTATAAAACTACAACTTCCGAATTGATGTGTAGTAGTAGCAGCTGCATAAAAGCAAATATCTTGCAACATCTTCAGCTAAGAGAAGCTCATGCTAGACAAAGCCGGTCATTGAAAAACAAAGGAAAAGATCCTCACATCACTACATGTAGCTGATGCTTGTTTGGACTTACCAGTGATAGACAAAGAGAATCTCTTGTTGCCGCGAGAGTCTAAATGCTCAGTTCTCTCCTTAGGGTTACTACTGCACCGAGCACCAAGTCCCAAAGGACGAAAAGAAACTTCATCAGAACCTTCTTTGGATGGTAACTTCAGTTTCGATTTAGCTGATGCCGAACCACCAGACCGGTTTGCTGAGAAGACACCACCCTCTGAGTTCGACGGGCAGGTCTTCGGGTTCAATCCATTTGAATGAAGAGTGGAGTATGCTTTTAAACAGGTTCTTGTGTGGAGCCTTGGCTGCATTTCCCTCAGCTTGCCTCGATCCACTATCGATGGCAATTCCATCTGCTGCATAAGTGCCCAGGAACCGACTCTCCAAGGACGAACAGCCATCCATCTATCTAGCCATTCCAACCCCAGCTGTTCTTGTCTAGTTCACATGCTGTAATGGCTGCATGTTGCCTTGAACCTGCTTGCCACTGCAAAAGGAGAAAAAACAAGCTCAAGTCTCAGGCTTTAGAAGGCTTCCCTACAGTTCTTACAATGTTTAATCAGTAACATCAACAGAGTGATCTAGAAGTGCACAAACTGCCAATAATTGCTGATAATTTTATTTATCATGATTGGATGCACCTTCCTCCAGAAGATGGAACACTGAACACACTCCTTAATTTTCCCTTGGGTACTGTCTCATATCAGACTTTTTTAGATAATGGTCTCATATCAGATATACAGTGCAGTTACAGTAAGATGTGACCAACAGGGGCAAATAGTAAGAGTAGCTAACTATCAGGCTAGCTTGGAGCGAAGGATAGCTTTCGATTATTATTCATGAAAGCAACACTTGGAATCCTGAAACAGCAAAGTACTTTGTTCCCGGCACAAAGTACTACAGTGCCGAATTAACACAAGACTAGCAGAGTAACAGGCTACCAGGCTCCCCAAAGAAAATATAAGAAAATATCCTGAAGCTGTACTTTGTTCAAAGCAAGTTGATTGATGCACTACAATATTCACTCTAATCCATGATGCAGGCATCATATTGTTACTAGAATAATAGTTGAGTAATGTCCTCGACTAAAATTTTGATGAAGTTACCTGGTAAAAATCATTGCAAAAAGAAAAAGGGTTACCTGGTGAGAAAGAGCATATGCCATGGCTCGCTCACGCTTGATTGCTGCTTCCTGCCTTTTTAACAGTTTTGCTTGGATATCTTCCACAGATCCTATACTATCACACCAGCCATCTGCATTTTAAGTAGGCCATAATGGAAGTTACAACTAAAGCCAATCACTGCACTGTCATGCCATTTATTGCCGGATGAAAAGACAACATGTAGTTCTAATGGGAAACTTATGAAGTGGTGTCAACAACAAAAAAGGCAATAGTGTAAAGCTGATAATGTAACAGGATGTCTTCTAAGTTACAAATATTACTTTTGCAAATTATGTGCTGCATACCTCAATTTTCTCGAACATGTGCCTCGGCCGTTTGCTCTTCTAGATTATTTGTTGATCCATCTGATTTTCCACAATCCATGCGAACTCGTCTGCTCTAACACAGGCTTGAACCCTGACCAAAGCTTGCATACACCGGAGTGTTATAGCAGCTTGCTTCTCACTGTATGACCCTTACAAGGGCTTGAAGCCTAACCAGTCCTTTTTAAAGCTCGACGGGCTCTCCTAGCCTGAAGAGGATTGAAGTTAATTCACTGTAGTGCCATATAAGGAACTAAACATTGGCAGATTCCTCAATTCCATTCCAGCATTTCTTTGTTTCCAAGGTAAAGCAAACTTGTTTTGCCATTTTATAGTAGTCAGTACATATTTTGTTTTGGACTAATACTTGAAGAACCAACCTACAAACTTACAGTTTTTCAACCATTGTTGCACAGTACCGATGTGGATGGACATGTAATTATATAACATAACATTTTCAAGAATTATATAGTGTCTTACTTGTACACTAAACAACACAAACTACTTTGACACTAACTATGACCATGACACCAGATATGCAAAATTGACAACCATGTATTGTGCCGGGATGATCTAGCTGTACCATTCTGCTTCTATTGAACCTCAAGCTATAGTAAGATAAATGCATAATCATCACTATGTTGTGATAATCACCCATGTGTATGTATAGTTGGAATAGAAACCATATAAAATTTACAAGGTAAGACAAGTAAGTGCAGTACGCTATTCTTTTTGTTAGAATAGCACGTGTAACGCCCAGCTTTATGGAAAGCGATCAGTACGCTATACTGATCACACAAAGTTCTATTTGAAATATGAAATAGATATGAAGACTTCAAATGAAACATCAATATGAGCCTTTTGAGTATAACACTACATATGCAGGTTTGCTTAGGGCTGAAGCTTAGTATTTCACAAGTCGACAGTCAGCAGTTGTACGCTACGCATTGGATCAATGACTAAATCAACGTTTCTATTAAAAAAATGACTAAATCAACAGAGGAGAACATGAATACCAGGAAGGCTCTAAATGCAGTCTGAATAATTGTAGCAGCCCAGATCTCTTTGAGTTCCTCTTCAGTTTGAGGCAGTGGTACGCTAAGTGAACTGAAAGCAGGTTCTGAGCATGAAGGTGCATGCAATCACCTTCCGATGGACCATTCCCATCAGGAAACTCTTCTGGTGTGACAAGGCTACCGTAATCCTGGCAATGCTGATCTGGCAGTGAAACTGATCAACGACGTCCCTTTTTTGCAATTTCCCCTCATAAGCAAACAAGGGAATGCTCATAACAACAGCAGTAACGAAAATGTCGCAGCAAAACATGGTATCCCCAACTCGCCATGTATTTATCATCAGGGATGGTATAACAAATAGTCAAATACTATATTGTATTCATCTTGTTAATTCTTGGTTCTCGTGTCTATATAACAACAGATTAATTGAATTAACTATTTTCAGTCCTCAAAATTCAATCTCGTCAGTGCCGTGGTGCCAAAGAACGATTCAGGTACTATCATCCAGATCTGCAGTAACTATCAAAACTTATAAAAGCAATGCATAAACAGGTACTAACTGCAACCTAAATTTAGTGAAGAATGCGCCTACTCTTATGATTACAGCCATGAAGAACTGTCCCCCAAACCCGCCGAGCAAAATCAGTGGACCAATCCCACCAATTTAAAGACCAGGAGCAACCAGAAATGGCAAAAAATAAGTTATAACCCGTACTATTCGTCCAGCGTCTCCATCCTCCTTGCGACGCTGCTGCTGCCTCTCCACCTTCCTCAGCCCGACCAACGACTTGAGCCACCTCATTGTGCCGCCGCGCCACCTCACCGCAACTCCAACAGCCTAAAGACGCAACTTTTTCTATCAGCGCGAACAAGCACAAAGCGCGCAAACTGTAAAATCTCACAGAAAGGGCCAGGAAAGCGCGTTACCAGTGTACAAGATCACTGCGGCCACCTGACGCCGGCCGAAACGGGGACCAGAACAGAACCGGGGTCGCCCACCACCGCCGGCCAACGAGGGCGCCGCTTTGCGAGGTTCGGAGGGTTGGGGGACGGAGGGAGGGAGCAAGGAGGTGGGCTCGAAGCAGAAGCACCACAAGTGCGACAGTGCCGCTGCTGCTGGCTGCTGCTGCTAGCTAGTAGCTGCACCACCACGCGGCCATTACTGCGGCGACTGTGCGCGCATTATTGCTGCCCGCCTGCCTGTGTGGCAGCAGCCGCTCAGGAGGTGGAGGTGAGCGAGGCGATAAAAACAAACAAAGCGCTTTTTCTCACGTTTCGCTTTCTGCACCCCCTTGTCGGAATCAAAAGCCCTTTCTGTTGCTCTGTTTAGTACTAGTGGTATTTTTATCTCTGATCTTCTGCATCTTCGTCAGCTTTAGGACAAGGTGATGGTAGGTTTTGTTAGGAAAACGACGGCAAAACCAAAGTAAGATGAAAAAATGAGACACCAGTTTTTATGTGAAAATTTTTTATAAGAAAACCATGAACGAAAAACAGCAATTTTTACTATATCAAAAATTTTATAAAACACAGGAAATAATAATAAGATTGATATCTAGTCCGTATGGCATATAAGATATATTTATGACATATGACACTTAACCCACATACATACTCTTACACGTGTAAAATGTGTTAGTTCATATAAAGCAATGGACAATTGCTTAATGAGTCAACTCGATCACATTATCACAAGTGATACAATCTTTACGCTCGTATGTTTACCATATTGATTTCTTAAAACACAACCTGAATTCTGCTCTTGAGTTCCTTGTTTTAAGATCCTGATCACATATGACCATCTTGAATCCAATCTTTTGGACTTCATCTTGGTCAACCTTTATTTTTTCTTCAGCTTCACCATAGTCATATATTTCTCACACCTTGAGCTCATTATTGACTTCTAAAGGTTCACTTATTGATCTCTTTCTTTATCTTTTGAAGCTGTACATTGAATTATTCTCTTGATTCCTTGCTTCAAAATCTTGATTACCCATGACCATCTTAAGTTACAAAATGAATTTCAGCTAAGTAATATATTGATCTTTTCATTTACCTTGATGCATATCTTTAATTTGATGGCATTCATCCCCGAATCCATCCAATAACCTTCATGTATCATCTATAGAACATAATCTCATATCCCACTAAAGAAAACTGTTAGTCCATAGAAATTGTCATCAATTATCAAAATCACACTTAGGGGCTAGCCATTTCAAGTGACTTTTCCTCCCTGCTATCAACATAAATCATACACAATTTAAATACAATGTAAACTCT
Source organism: Stipa capillata (assembly GCA_019208055.1). NCBI lineage: Eukaryota > Viridiplantae > Streptophyta > Magnoliopsida > Poales > Poaceae > Stipa > Stipa capillata. The sequence goes on along the minus strand of JAGXJF010002073.1, from coordinate 120,223 downwards.
CAAAGTGAATGAAGAGAATGTATCCAGGATTTATATGTGATACCACATTTATCATACTCTAAAAGGTTTTGGATTACAACAGATAAAATCTGCAGCTTATCTACCTAATGCACATTGCTTGCTCTTCAAGCTTGAAAGCCATAAGGGAGTAAGCAGACACCCAAAAAGGAGAGATGCACTCTTAGCTCGTTAGCTATGATGTTATCTCCAGCATAAAGGCTGATGTAGCAGTCTCCACTATACGGAATAGCGTGTGTGTCCCTCAGTAGAACCCTTACACAATTAGAATAGAGAACTCGTAACATTTCATATCTAACCTTATCTCATTTGTACTCATGAAATTTTCACAATTGTATTGACATAGTCCCACAATTGTATTAAATGAAAATAAGAATGAAATGTTGTGACTCTGTTCTGGTTTACAAATCATTGGATGTGAGGTATTTGAAACATTGAAGCATCAAAAAGGGGATAACTTTATGAAGCTTCTTATAAGGTGCAAGCATTGCAGAGCTATCTTCTATGCAGAAGTAAGTTTCACAACACATATAGTTATTAAATTATAGAGGAACATCTTATACACGTAGTGAGGCGCATGATAGGGATGGATTATCCACACACGTAGAGATGCTGCACTAATAATGTAGTATATGGAAAATGCAATCACTAGCCGTTGTCCGAAATGGAGTATCCTTTGGTTTTCGAATAAATGGTTAAAGATTTACTCATGGCAATATAGAGAAATCCATTTTGAAGCATATGTATGGTTCGTTTGTACTTGGAATGTAAGAAAAAAATTGAAAGAATATACATACTCAATGGACACATAGTCTTAGAAGTAGACTTAGACCTAACATACATCAACAAGAATGTTGATAAGTGCTTAACCCAATTTAAAGAGAAGTCAAATGGTATTCATCAATAGAAAATGCTCCACAGCAGCAGTATATCCCATGACCATTTTCCTATATGTTTATAGAAATGTACTATGAAACATTGTGACCAGGCTTATGCTTGGCAAAACCGAATGCGAGCCATGTAGCCCATAAACAATTGCAAGTTTGGTTATTAGAACACGTATTATATGGAGATACTGCATTTGTGTTTTGTGGGACAACATCCCAAATCGTATTGAGCCATTCAAGAAATCTATGGTTATGGATGGTTGATTGGCTTATACAAGAGCATGAAGCCTATGCCGCACTCACCTACCTTAACCCCTAAAACTGTCTAAGCAGATAATGAAGCTCATGTTGCACATTTGATTATGGTTATAACTACACACCGATGATATGTACTACTCCTGAATAAATTTAATGAAGTGAGATGGATATATCGGAATATCAATATATAGCTTATCACAATTTTAGAAAATTTGTGAATATCTCTAAGGAAATTAGATGTTATATTTGACCATAATGTTATTCACATAATATTGCCCACAATGTTTCTTTCAGGAACACTATCTAGAGAGGAGCAAATACATATGGAAATTAGTTACCATGTTACAAGCCATGCAAGTTCATAAAATTGATAACTCTGAAGAATCAAATATTGATAATCATATTGTCCATTGAATTATTTATCCATCCGATATTTTAAAGTATGTGGATTGAAATATCAACTCATGAAGAAGTTAACTTGAGAATAAATTCATCTATATATGTGCAATATTAGGGGGGGGCAAATCCTAAAATTAAAACATAACCACAATGATGCATATTAATGTATCACATTACGAAAAACATCATTCACAACTAATTGATAGCATATTACTTGATTCTAGTTGTACTCTTTTCCTCTTGAATGAGTTTTCCACGAAGTTTATAATTTGTAAAGTTTTTAATAAGGCAACTAATGCAATATGAGCTGCGTATACGATGCACTCATTCTCTAATTTTTCCCATTGAAATTTTTAGAGTTTTGATGTGGCATAAATATCTTGTGATAAGTGCCTAAGAGAGAGTATTGAGAAACTGTCAAAGTGATGGCTCTCTTTTACGAGAAATTATTCCCTCCATTTTGACTAATCGAGCACTTATCTAAACTCATGCCTAATCTACAGTAAGAGCTCACTTACCACTTCTAAACACTTGATGAGAAAATTAATAGAGAGAAAGAGATCATGTCCTTATACTTGTATCTCTTTTATATTACTGTTTTTGTATATGTATGTATTTGTTCGTCGTGTTTGTTTATTTCGATACGATGTGAGAGCACACTCGAAGGTTATACATTGCAAGTTTGCATCAGTGGCAGGATCTTTTCTCAAAGGCCAGAATCCCAAGTCGGATGGCTCCCCTCGCATCGGACCCGCACCCAACTCCACTGTCTCCACATACCTCACCGGACTACCGGATTTCAAGTCAACACGCGCTCTCCTTCCCCAAAACCGCATCGCGGCGTCGCCCCCTTGCCCGGGCCTTTCGCCGGAAGACCCCGGAAGCATCTGGAAGCCCCGCCCTCCACCGCGCGATTCAGATCCCACGGCCCACACCCCCTCCGCCCCTCGCCTCCCGCATCTTCCAGAGCATTCACTCCCCACCACCCGTCCCGCGCTATAACTACCCCGCGCCCTCCTCCTCTCCTCACAAACCGATCCCAACCCCGCGACCCCGCTTCCCACCGGATCAAACAGCTAGGGTTTCGCGAGATATCTCTGGAAGGGGCTTGAATCTTTTTTCTTGAGGCGTGAAGATGTTCGGGCGTGGGCCGCCGAAGAAGAGCGACAGCACGCGGTACTACGAGATCCTCGGGTGCCCAAGGACGCGTCGCAGGATGACCTCAAGAAGGCCTACCGCAAGGCCGCCATCAAAAACCATCCCGACAAAGGCGGCGACCCCGAGAAGGTGAGCTGCCGACCGATCTATCCGTTTCGTTCCGATCTGTCCGTTCTGGGGTCTGGCCGCTGGATTTGGAGGTGTTTGGGCGAGTGGATTGAGTATGGTGGTTCTGGGGGAGGTGGATCTGTGCTGGGGTTGTCGAATTCGATGGGTTTAGGGGATGGGAAGTGGTGGAAGCCTGTTTGATGGGTTTAGGTGGGGAAGGATTGGTGAGTTGGCGTGGATGTGGAAATGCTTTGGATCCTGGGAGCTGCTTTCTTACTCGCATTTAAGTTGTCCTTTGTTTGGGATTCAGTATAAACCCGCGAACTAGGCCTTGGACACTTGTTTTCGTAATTGTTCATATGCATGAGGCTATAATTAAATGTTGATTTTAGATGATTAATTTAACAATTAATTAGAAGACTGTCTCTTATGCTGGTATTTTGGTTGATTTGCTATTGATGTACCCACTATGTTAATCTTGGACTACTGTAACCAGTGGGTGTAGGAAATTTATTGTGTTCGAACTCATTGATTCAATCCGTAGTAACTGGAGTGCATCCAGTGTTAAATTGCCTACTATTACTGCTCGTCTTGTGCAATTCAGCAGTTTCAAAATGACGTTGCACTTGATTAATATAGAATTCAGACCAATGTCACTGTTAAGAATGTAATTATCGTCATTTGATTCAACTAATGTGCAATGCCATACTCTTTTTGGAAGGGATGCAATGTCAAATTTACTAAACGGAGTTGTGTATGCAACCTACCGTATCACCCACTATATGTTTCCATTTTTGGGACGTGTAGTGACTAACATGCAATTTACTTAATTCCTATTGCCATATGTTGACCTCCATTGAAGTAGTAATGATGACTGATCTTTGGTCGGTTAAGCTGTATAGAGTACTGACGCGTTGGGCAGTTAAACTGTTTGGGTGGGAGTATTGCTTTCTGGTTGAGATGGTAAACTAAAAGTTGTTCTATTGCAGTTCAAGGAGCTAGCTCAGGCTTATGAGGTTCTGAGTGATCCAGAGAAGCGGGAGATCTATGATCAGTATGGTGAAGATGCCCTCAAGGAGGGGATGGGAGGTGGAGGGATGCATGATCCGTTTGACATCTTCCAGTCATTCTTTGGTGGTAGCCCCTTTGGAGGTGCGTCCTGCATGAAGACACTGAATGCACTCTCTTTGCCATTGTGGTTCGCCTACTTTGTGAGACAAATTATATGTCATCGTGTCCTGCAGGTGGCGGGAGCAGCAGGGGTAGGAGGCAGCGTAGAGGTGAGGATGTGGTTCATCCTCTCAAGGTTTCTCTGGATGAACTGTACAATGGAATATCAAAGAAGCTCTCTCTTTCACGCAATGTTCTCTGTTCCAAGTGCAATGGGTAAGTCATCTAAGTCATCTGGTTCCTTACGTGACTCCTGGTCGTGCATTTCGTACCCCTTGCCAGTTCTAAATTCTCACTGTACTGCATCCGTCTTGCAGCAAGGGCTCAAAGTCTGGGGCTTCGACGAAGTGTGGCGGCTGCCAAGGAGCTGGTTATAAGGTCCAAATCCGCCAGTTGGGTCCGGGAATGATTCAACAAATGCAGCAGCCCTGCAATGAATGCCGGGGTACTGGGGAGACCATCAACGATAAGGATAGATGCTCACAGTGCAAGGGCAAGAAGGTTGTGCAAGAGAAGAAAGTTCTAGAGGTGGTGGTCGAGAAAGGTATGCAGAATGGACAGAAGATCACCTTCCCTGGTGAGGCTGATGAAGCGGTATGTGTCAAAACTCTGGTACCAATTTTTAGGGCAGTGCCTGTGCGCCTAGGTGGAACCCTAATTTTGTGCTTGTGTCGTACAGCCTGATACCGTCACCGGTGACATCATCTTCATCCTCCAGCAGAAGGAGCATCCCAAGTTCAAGAGAAAAGGCGATGACCTCTTCTACGAGCACACCCTGACCCTCACCGAGGCTCTCTGCGGCTTCCAGTTTGTTCTGACTCATTTGGACAGCAGGCAGCTGCTCATCAAATCCAATCCTGGCGAAGTCGTCAAGCCTGGTAAGAGTAACATTCGGCTCAACTAGCAATCATAATCATTCAATTGAGTATTCAACCAATGCTCACTGATAATAATGATAAATCTTCCTGCAGATTCATTCAAGGCGATCAACGACGAGGGCATGCCCATGTACCAGAGACCATTCATGAAAGGCAAGCTCTACATCCACTTCTCGGTGGACTTTCCGGATTCGTTGAACCCGGACCAATGCAAGGCCCTCGAGGCCGTCCTCCCGCCCAAGCCCGTGTCCCAGTACACGGATATGGAGCTGGACGAGTGCGAGGAGACCATGGTGTACGACGTGGACATCGAGGAGGAGATGAGGAGGCGGCAGCAACAGGCACAGCAGGAGGCCTACGACGAGGACGAGGACATGCCCGGCGGTGCGCAGCGGGTGCAGTGCGCCCAGCAGTAAGCAGTCGTGGCGGGCGGGGCAAATTGTTTGATCGCTGTTTGCGATGCTATTCTCGAGTTTTCCAACTTAGGCGCATTGCGACTTTTGGTGCTAGTATATGATGATATGATAACTCAATCTGAGGTCGTTCAGAAAAAATATTTGCGTGAGACTTCGCTTTTTGTGATCGATGAGTCGGCATCGTGATTCACGATTTGACGTGCTAGTTCCTTTCAGCTAGAAGCACTTCCCGCTTGTAGGTTCTCCAGATCCGGAGTCGAGGCTCGAGAAATCGCCGCGAACTAACCCAGCCATCCAACGTCGAGTTGCACGAACCAGTAGCTGACCAGGCACAATCGTGCAGAACGATGTCTTGCACCGAAGCACGTAAACTGTGTCCCTCGCGACGCCGGCACTGACGCCCAACGTAGCAACAAAACCTGACCGGTTGCTGCCGAGTGTGATATGGGGCTGGCGCCGGCCCTTGTAATCTGCTGTCGTAGATAAATGTGCGCTACTGTCGAATCGCTAGGAAAAGCACAGGAGGATGAGGTGAGTATCTCCGCAGAATGTGTCCCTTGCTTGATCCAACCAGAGGGAGAGCATTTGGGGAAGGCATCACTGGAGGCAGGCAGCCTACCCAAGTAACCCATATACGATTGCATTATTCCAACTGAATATTCAGGTCAGCCGGGCAAAACAATGCTAAACATTATGGTTTATGACTTTATGTGCTTCTGGTACTTGACCTTCGAGGGCGATCAGCTTGTGCGTCAACTTACATTTCTGAATTCTGAACTTGCACCGGAAGACAATAATGGACAGAATTAAGTTGAGACAAACTGAAGAGAAAAGAATGTAGCATATCTATGTCTGAACAACCAATATTCGGTCCCAAGGTATTAAGCGGAAGTCCATTTCTCTGGATCTTACCTGAGGTCGATGCTATGGATTGATGGCCTCACGGGTGAAGAGCGGCTCTCTCTTCTTGGGTTTGTCCCTGCTTTTCAGTCATATAAGATGTAGCTTCAGTTTTGTAGTCTCTTGTATTCGATGTTAGGAGCTTAAAGTTAGTGTAATCGCGTGAACAGTGATTGCTTCACCGGTGAAGTTTAATCATATGGAGTTAAACAAAGGGTTGCGAGCGGCAGCGAGCAAGAGAGGCCGACTGCTAAGACACAAAGCAAGCAACGAGTAGCCAGCAAACAGAGCAATTGAGACAGATCATGAGACATGCGTCACACGTCAAGAGAGACCTGAAGTACACTTCAGATGCCACCGTGAAGATTGCAATTCGTAACTCAAGAAACCTTGCCTTGCAAGGCTGGGAGTGGTCAAAGAGGCTAGGCTAGAAGTACTAACGTGATAACAACGGTGAGAATTACATACCACACAACTTGGAAAAATAAAATTGCAAAAAATATAGCAACCGAACAAGCTGCAAAGTCAAATCGTGAACCCATGATTGCGTTGACCTTCAGGAAAACAAGCAAATCAACAAGACATGCAAGAGAAGAACACAGCGCACATCAAATCTCTCACCCGAACCATCATTTTAAAAAGCCCAAGCCGTTGCAGCGTTGACCTCGAAAGCATTGCTCATTTCGCTGCGACTTCTTTCTCAAATGAAATGATAATTTTAGTTGTCTAATTTTTTTTATATCTCAGTTATCTTTTAAACGTTTAGATCAAGATTCTACCATCATCATATTTTATTAAAATTATACAATTTTTAATACTAAAATTTTAAACTAAATAATATGTAATTTTATGTGATTAGGATTTATAAATTTCTTTTAGGCAATCGGGAATTAGCAAATCTGCTATCTCGTTTGTCAAACTGCCAATACAGCTCCCCCGTACACGGTATACACTCCTCTTCCTTTTCTCTCTCCCTCTCTCCTCCTGTCCCGCTCGCTGCAACGTGCAAAGCGTTGACGTCCCCCTCGCAACCTCCCCCTCCGTTGGATCCAAGCTCCCTTCAATCCCAAACAAAACCCCACCAAACGATCAAGAGCAAGAGCACGAATCACTCTCGCCATCGCCAGGGACTCTTCACCTCTCGCCTCTCCAGCTAATCTCCATTCCCTTCGCCTCGCGCGCGCGCAGTTGGCTACGAGCACGTTCTTGGGCCGAGAGCCGCGTCGCGATGAACTCCTCCGGTGGTGGCTCGCCGCCGGTCGGTAAGCTCACCCCGTCCGACGCCAACTCCGTCGGCATGTTCAGCTCCGACCGCATCGGAGGCTTCGGCTATGGCGTCGGCGTCTCCGTCGGCATCCTCCTCCTCATCACCACCATCACGCTCGCCTCCTACTTCTGCACCCACGCGCCCGTCACGGATGCCGACCCCGCGGCGGCCGGCGGGACGTCTCCGCGGCGCCGTCCGCGACTCCGTCGCAGGGACGAAATCGACGGCAATGGCGGTGACGCGGGGCTCGACGTCGAACTCGGCATCGACGAGGCCACGCTCAAGGAGTACCCGGAGGTGGTGTACGGCGAGGCCAGGAAGAAGGAGGCCAACAAGGGGAAGGGGAAGAAGGGAACCACGTGCACGTGCTGCTCGGTGTGCCTGGACAACTACGGCGACGGCGACGTGCTCCGGATGCTGCCGGAGTGTGGCCACCTGTTCCACCGGGAGTGCGTCGACCCGTGGCTCCGGCGGCACCCGACCTGCCCCGTGTGCCGGACGTCGCCGTTGCCGAGCTCCATGCCGACGCCGCTCGCCGAGGTTACGCCGTTGGCGATGGCGAGGCTGTCTTCATGACACGGAGATTCTTGCTTGGTTTTCATTCTTAATTTTCTTGTTCTTTTGGTTTCCTTTTTCTTATTTTGTTAATGGAATGAGTGAAAAGAATGTTCAGGTTAGGGATTAGAATTCTTGGTCTTGGGTGTAAATTTGGTTTCAATTTAGTTTCTTTTTTAGTGAAAATGGAAGTTCTGGCTAGGACTATGTATTATAAAATGGTGATAAATCTTCAGAAGATATGCTCAACAGTTTTCATTTCAGATTAGGAAGATAAATGTAGCTCTCTTTGTTTGGAAATGCTCGATATAGGAGAAATATGAGGAATTTATGTTCTGGGTGTAAATTCAGTGACCAACTTAATCTGACGATGCAGTAAACAAACAATTTACAGCTCAAATGTAAATGCATGCTGTCGTTGTTATACTCTGATTCATAAATGTAACAGCAATTCAGCACTTTCAGTTGCTTCGATATTCTTGACTTCCGGGTCAAGCAAAACAACAACGAGACTAGATACTTTAGGCTCCTGCAAGTTGATCAATTTCCAAGTTCTAGGAACACACCAAATAAACATTAAATAAATAAAACCTATGGTCCTAAACAGACCTAATTAAGCAAGATACATACAGCCCCCTTTCTCCCCAGGTTTGCTGGGTCACTTATGCAAAACCCATAGTTCTGTGCTTTGAAGGAACACGGACACCGATGAGGATGCATGCTCTACAAGACAAGATAGAGCAAGATGACAAGCCCCTTTGATTTTCAAGGAATGAGAGTTCTATGTTGATCCAAACAAAACAGTGACTATCAGCATCATCAGTTGTTCCCTTGAGGTCACAATCAATAGTTCTGACTTTGGTTACTGAAAAGATGAAAGAATCAGTTGATCTGTTGTCCTTTTGAGTGCGAAATTGGCACTACAAGCTTCACTTTGCAGCATTATTTGCATCCTTCATTATGTTACTCGAGTCGAAAAACACATTAATCGTAGAAGGATGGCAGATGTGATGAGTCACATTCACGCGTCAGGACTATTGTCTGAAGAAGTATAACACGGAAAGGCCAAAAATTGGTTATCGGAGACGATTTAAATTTAGACGACTTTCTGCTCTTTCAGTTTTTAAGTGATGTATCGTAGATTCGTAGTACTATTAGCTGTCAGCTAGCTAGGCAGCTACAGCCAGCTCTCTGTAGTGAGTCATTGTAAAACAGTGCATCGTAATGTTCTAGTCCAGGTCCGTGAGAGTTCAGAGCTTGGAATCCAATTGAGATTCAGATTGGCGACTCAGGCAAACATAGGACACATGACAAAATGAACCCCCATCTGCATCATCACTCTTTTTACAAGATATAAACTAAATCAGAATCTAGCAACACAAGCCTGGGCATTTTGTCTGGAAAAACTGTATTAGTCTTCTTAAAAAATACTAAGGGTCTGTCTAGGCTACAGGTACATTTCCTAACCATATGATTGTTCATTAATTAGTAGTGATTGGTTTCTCCGTCAAGCCTGCCTCCATCAAGAATCGGACGATGCAGAAAATGTACACATGCAACCAAAAGAAAGCAGGTACCAGTTGGATAGCAACACTGAAAATAAATAAAAAGTAGAACTCTAAAAGAAGAAGATGTGAAAACTACTTCAGTAGTATGATTTATTTTGTCTTGAGAACCACCCGTACGACACGCACGGTGCATACACATATGCACTCACATGACGCCTATCACGTACCTACCATTTAAAGAAAATATTTAAAACTGTATCGATGGACCTACTACAACAAAATTCCTGCTTGACGAGACACAGGGCCGAGCCAGTAAAATCAGAGGCTCTGTGCCAAACTCTAAAATGGGGCCTACCTCACTAGAAAAATAGAGCTATAATAATGTATAGGGCTATAGGCCATAATGTCTTACATAGCAATGAGATATATCAAGAATCACATACCTATTCAACGCTTGGTTGCATAGTCTTTACTTGAACAACATCATTCTGAGATTGAGTTAAATCCTCCATTCTTTTTTTTTACACTTTTAGTAACCAGATTCATATTTTCTAGACCGATTTGTAGAAGACATGACTTGGATCTTGTAACACTAGACGTTTAGACCAATTGATGCACATGTATACAAAGGATGAAAAGAACAAAATTAGCAACAAGCTATTGGCACAGCGGAACTCACGGGGTCGAGGCCACGGAGGGAGAGGCTGGAGGCGAGACGCCTCACGCTGTCATGCCGAGACGGCGAGACCGATCGGCTCGGCAATCGCGCAGACGAAGACGAAGAGGTGCTGGTTTCCTTTTGGTCGCTGGACTGCTGTAATCGAACAATCGATCGACGATCGGCCGATCGCAAGCGCCGACTGCAACTCTATCCACTAGCAGGGCCTGATTTCCTTGCCTTGATCGTGCGCAGGCCCTGATCGCGCGGACCACGCACATGCGCTGGAGGCCTGGAGCCGTGCCCGATAGCCCGAGGCGCAGGCCGTAGGGGGATTAATGGCTGATGGGCTGAGGTGCTGAACTGCTCAGAAATTTGGGGCCCCTGGAAATTGAAGGCCCTGTTCCGTCGCACGGGCTGCACGCCCATGGGGCCCGGCCCTGACGAGACAAAACCTTAACATCTGGGAAGCAAAACATTAACAACTAAACAACGGCCTTTTTTCTCGAGTACGAGTTCTCTTTTGAAGAGATGACCAAAACAAATAGCGTTTCTAATTAAACTGATGACCTCCATCCAGCCCGGCAAAGAGCCCTTTTAGTCCAGTGCACGCAATAACCACCTCGCGGCCCACTCAGGCCCATGCGCATATCCAACGATGTCTCTGTCTCCCTGAATTGAACGGGCCCACTTCCTCAACACCTCTAAACAAAAAAAAATCAATATTTTATTTTTCCTAGTTGCTTGTTGCCTCCGAGTCCTCATGACAATTTTTCATGACTGTTGACACTTTGCAGATAAAAACATCACTAAAGGGAAGCTTGTGATAGATGTTACATACTTCATTTTCCACTGAGACTCCTTGCCCTGCAACCGGTAAATTCGTGCTAGCCCACGAACAGACTTCACCGTCATTCACCCCACCGGTAAGCGTAATTGCAGCGCAAAATTAGTTCTGGTGCTGAACTAGATATTCTTCCGTTGCTGGATTTGTTTAGCACTTGAGATATATGAGATACTACTCGGTCCTTTAGCATCATATCCTGACGTTTTTGTTCTGCTTCAGGGTTCTTACACCCTCGAAATGAAGCTGCTGGGAGATAAGAACGAGGAACTGACCTGCATCTCGTTTGGATGCACACCGGCAGAACCCTCTTAATCCCACCACGTACTTTCGAGTGACAGGACATGTGTTCGACGGAGTCGTTTTATTCAGAGGCGGACATGTCACTGTTACGTATGGTGCTATGAAACTCAGTTTAACACTGCACGCCAGCATGTGTTTTACATGTATAAGTGGACACTGCCTTGCTTTAATCACAAATCATGAGTGATCCAACGATTAATTGGCCCCATTACTGCATTCATTCTTTTGTTCCGCTGAGGTCTTGTTCTTTATGTGACACCAATCGGAAGGGAATTCTCCAATTAGAACTTAACGCGTGCAGAGCTTCACCTCCTTTATGAGAGAAGAGAATCTGTTTATCCTGGAAGTTACCGTGGAGGCGTGCGTGCAGCCCAGCTAATGGTTCGAAATTTAAATCCGCTCGTCCATGCATGACGTCATGTTGGAGTTTAACGGCTCTGTCAACTGTCTAGGCCAGTGTCAAATGAGCCGAACGTTAATGGGCTGTCTGTCTGGCTCGCCGTAAAAGCGGGAGCGACGCACCGTATAAAATACGTATCACTGCTACGCGAGCCGAGCCCACGCCACCCCGCGCTGCCTCTTTTCCTCCCGCCTCCACCCCCGCGCCCATGGAGCCTAGCTCGTACGCCGGTGCCGGCGGGAAGATCCGGCACCGCCCGCCTTCCCGAGCGGCACCCGCAGCCACCCCCTACGACCGCCCCCTCGCCGCCGCCGCGGCGCACCGCCTCGCGGCTGCTGCCGCGAGGCGGGCGCCGCGTATCCCGGCCTTGGAGGCGAGGGCGGCCGGTGGGTGTCCCGGCTCGTGGACCCGGCCTCCCGCCTCATCGCGCGCGGTGCCGCGCGGCTCTTCTCCACGTTGTTCCTCAAGTGCCTCGCCCTCGCCCCCGCGCCGGCGCCGGCTCCGGCTCCGCTGGAGGACCGTGTGTCTGCGCCTCCCGGTGAGCCTGAGCTTCCTGTATGCTCTCCTGAGATTGGTGTTTGCTCTTGCGGTTCGTGGTTGTGAGCTTGGGCTAGGATTTCGGGCTTCCCGGGCATGCTAGGGTTGAGCTCAGATTAGCAAGCACCTGCTTGGGGTTTCGGTAATTTTAACCCAAGCAGTGGTATTGCTGGTACGCAGCACCAATTTCACGAGGAAAATGAGGCTATTTTGCAATGGGTGTTTACTGGAGCCGTCCTATTTTTTTTCCACCTTATTCGTGTTTAAAACCGTAGTTAATTGTTGTTAATTTTCGTATGGGAGAGGAGTGTGGTCTGTGGGAACCGTATGTTTGGGTGGGAAGTATGCAATACAGGAGATGCTCTTCCTGTTTCCATATTTTTTTGCTGGCTATTGAAGCTCTCCTTGTAATTGCGTAATGATAGTATTGAGCTTGGCATCTTAACATGCAGTCTTACTGATCTGATGACCGTTCAAGTATGCAGGTCGAAATGCTGAGCCAAAACAGGATTTTCCCGAGTCAACACATATTGTAAGTAACAATCAACTGCCAGTAATGAACCATACTCTGTTACATCTTATGCTTGGTGTCATCTGTTTAAGTTCGTTCCCTGTTATATCTTATGCTTGGTGTCATCTGCTTGGTTGTTTGAAATTTTTATGCAAGGTTTAACTCCAGTCCTGAAGGGTGGAATGGAGAAAGGGAAGAACCCCGCCGGTACATCGGGCGACAAAGCATTGTCTGAAGTAGAGCATTTGTTAATGCGGAAAACATTCACGAGGAAAATATCTGCACAATTATTATTCTTGAATTTCCAGTGTTCTACTAGCTTTTTTTTTGTCATAAAGTACCCTGTTCATGGAAAATTCTTATCCCCTAGTATAATGGCTGTTCTATCTATGATGTTTAACTCGCGTCAGATTCACAATATATATTAACCCAAACTATTTTCTCTTTTATTTGTTTGTGCATTTTTGTTCTTCTTATTCCATTATTTTTGGTTTGGGTGGGTGGGATGATTTCCACCTGATATCCTCTGCAAAATTATCTCTTTTCCCCCACTGCTTCTGAATCTGTTCATGACGATGAGATTTTTCTGTGCAGGGTTGAGTTTGATCGTCTCACAGACTTACTGCGCGTGAGAACTGTAGAGTCTGATTTGTCTGCACAAGGAGATCACCATGAGGACAAGATCGAAGCAAGAACAAGAATTGATGGAACAGGATGCTCCAGATCACATGGGATGGCTGTAGATCATTCTCTGACTGCTGATGTAAGGAGTTATTTTGTTCATGTAATTCCTGTTATGTTAGTTGTAAGTCCATGAGCATCGGATAATAGATAATTTCATATTGAGGCGATGGTATTTCTGACAAGCACCATGAAGTTCATGTTGTTAGTACAGTTTATAAATGTGTTGCCTCAATGATTTCTAAGGTCAGGATATGCTGTCTTACCATTTTTACCTTCTGCTGATTATGGCAGTTTATTGTGCTGTCTAATTTCTGAGTAAAGTGCGCTGTAGGTTCCTAAACTTGCATGGGTGTATCACTTAGGTCCCTGGATTTGAGAACTGCAAATTCAGGACCTTACACTTGTACAGGTGAACCAAGGAACCAATTTAATCAACTATTAGTGATGAATTGTCACTTTGACTATGTTTTCTTTTCATACGTAAGATGCTAGTAAAATTTGTCCATGTAATTTGAGAACTTCCTTTGGATTAGTACATCAATTTGACACCACGATCATGTGGTCTCAGTTATTTAGATTGTGCTAAGTTTCTGTGTCATCTCTGATTGTCCTGTTAGGACCTCTATTGAGTCACTTATATAATATTAGGTACATGAATGTGCAGTTCCCCAGTTCACGGATTTTACCTGCGCTTGAAAGAGAGCAGCGTGGATTTTACCTTTTAGTTTCCTTGCTCTGGCGCTCTACTATAATACACTTTGCAACTAGTTCTTCAGTGTGTGAGTTAGGAAGAAGCAAGCAAATGTAGCTATACTTCTATTAATCTCATTTGGAACTTCAGTTCCCTGTTTAATTTAATTCATGTTTAATTTGCAGGTTCCTCTTTGTGGTGTTAGTTCCCCTGCAGATCTTGCAAAACAATATATGAGCTCCCGTTATTCTAGAGAACCCCAATCTTGTAGTTTGCGTAGCCGAGTATTTCTTGATAACAAAGCAGAAGCAAGCAACACTGGCTATTATAGGAGTTCTGGAGCTCCACCTGTTCAGGAGCTGAATGAATTTGACAATGAAAACCCTGGGCTTCCTGTGAATGGCTATGTGACTTCAAGATTATGTGGGCAGTCAGCGATATGTAGAATGTCCCGTTCTCCATTGTTTAAGGTCATTTTCTTTACTGCTCGTCATTCCCTATCCCTCTCAGAGATAAATATTCATGTGTGCTCCACGTGGCATACTCTTGGTTTTGTATGGTGCTTGAATTTTCTCCCTGTTAGGTTTAATGCCTGCAAAAGTTGTTTGCAATAAATTTTTTTTTATGCCTAGCAGGATCTGAGCTCTTCCAGTGATATGAATGTGTCACCATTTTCATCATCCAACGCATGGACCCAAAGTTTGGTTGCTGGCGGCAGGCAGGTAAGTTTTGTAGGTTTCTGAATTTGAAATAAGCAACATACTGCACTACGTATTGTTCTTGTTATTTATTCAGTTGAAAAAGCATTCATTGAAAAGAATTTGACATATGGTGCAGAGTTATGGTTCACACCATGTAAAAATCTAGTTTTTTTGTCGCTTTATATTTATATATGGACATATTGTCGCACACGCAAGCATTGATGAGGTAGAAAGTAGCACGGTATCCTGTTTGATTGAAACTAGCATGGTATCGTGATAATGACCCATTTAGACTTAATAGGGTTTCCATCAGATTTTACATGGTTTAAACTATATATTCCAGAGATTTTCTAAATCCTCAATTTCCTAACAGGTTTTGAAACGAAGAGGCACCGACTTCGAGAATGAACTTGGATCTAACGGTCCCATATCTAGGATTCGTCAAAAGTAAAAATATGATGTCTCCTTTTAGAGATGCCCGTGCGAGTCCCCGGGGAAACTTTCTTCGTAGCCATACAATTGGTTCAGATTTCACCAAAGGCAGTTCACCCCTTCAGGAATCTCCTAGTTCAAAAGACTATTGCTTGAGACTGGTCAATCTCTGCGGACTAGAAAAACATGGAAATGACAAAGATGGTAAATCCTCTAGTGAAAATGTTCCCGCTGTCAAGATGGCTGAGAAGATATTTGAGCAGCTTAACATAATAGCTCCGTGACCAAAGAGAAACAGTCTGGACAACTATCTGTTACTGGGAATCCAAGTCGGTCCATGTCAAAACAACCTGTTTGGCAAGACAATGGACCGAACAGTGTAAGTGAACCCAGTAATTCCCTAAAATTTCAAGATTTGGATGGAGTTAATCGTCCCGCGATCCAGACCTGAACAGTTCCCCATTGAATCAAGACAAGCTGAAGAAAGATGGATCATCAAAATTTCCTTCATATATGCCATTTCGGAAAATTCAGTTTCTGCTAGTAGATCAAGGAAACCAAGCTTTCAAATGGCTGTTTTCGAGGTATGGGGAAAAGATTAACTCAAGGATCTTCAATTGTAAACCAGTCATATGTGCACTTATGTCCTGACAGTATTATTTACATTTTTGTTTTTGTTTTGTTTATAGGATTTATATGAGTTTGATGATGATCAGGAGGCTCTTGTTCCATCAAAGAAATCATTGATTGAGACAGTCGTGAAGACAATTGAGCAGAAGTTTGATTCATAGATAAAGGAGCAGAAAGTACAACCAAATATATTGGAGCAAAAAGTTGAATCAAACATATCAAAGGAGAAGGTTATCAGTTCTCCAGTTAGCGAACAGCCTGTAAGATCCACATCGAAAGATGCGTCTACATCAGGCTTGTCTTCATCTAACGATCAGAAGGCTACCCCCCATGTTTCTGCAGATAACAATAGTGCTTTTACTTTTCCACATGTACCTCCTGGGGGCCATCCTGAGACTACTGTTTCAGCACTTCCACTTGCTTCGAATAAAGACAATAAGCAGACCAGTGCTTCACCTTTTATGTTCGGCCTCAAGTCGTCCAGTACATCAGATTTGGAAACATCAACAACTGCTGGTGTAAAAAACGAAGGAAGACTTGGGGAGAGGTGATTCTCTTGGCACCTTTTTTCCTCTTTTCTCCTTAAGCACCCATGTCAATTAGTTGATTGCACTATTCATCTTTTGGAAGATATTATTTATGAATTCATTTTATTATTACCTAGAAGGGAGTGGTTTAGTGAAATAAACACTTGTGCTGTGAGATTTGTAGGACTTAGTAAGGGTATAATTTGAAAGAGAAGTGCATCTTAGTCATATTTATTTGTTATTCATCATAAAGATGGAGACACAACCTACCAGAAATTATTTATTTTTATTGTTGATATTCATTTTATTTGTGAGATGCTTTTTTTCCATAAAAACAAGAGAGGAGTTTAAAATTGAATCCCCCTGTTAGTAGTAGAGAGTTGCATTCTATTGATTGGAGTATCTGCTAATCTAATCTACTACTTATGTTTCTAGTGTCACCAAGCTCACAGCATTGGAAAGCACTAATTTAGAGAGAGGCAACGGAAGGGAAAGAGCAGGAGACATCCATTAATCATCTGACAAGGTGTTACCTACGGCTGCACCAACATTGACTCCACCTATTCATTTTGCTTCTGCTGCATCTACTTCACCAAGCCTGAGCAATGGCTTGTCACACACATCGCCACCAAAGTTATCAAATGTCACGTCCACCAATAAACCTGCTGTTAGCTCAGTTCCATCCACTACCATCGCCACCTTTGCTGTATCCAGTAGCAGTCCACCCATTTCATCAGCATTTCCTGCATTTCTAACTATCATTTTTGGTTCCAGCACATCAATGGTAGCAGCAGCTAAATCAGAGAGCACATTTACAGAGACAAAGCCAGCTAGCACTGTATCCTCTTGTACTGTGGGTACTACGGCTGAAGCCAAATCTATAGCACCAGAACCTCATCAGATCTGAATACTGCGCCCATCTTTCCATCAAATATCAAAACCTTTTCGAGTTCTCCAGCCATATCCTCTTCTACTTTCTCGAGCACTGCAATTTTTTTTGTCTTCTATGGTTGCATCTTGAAGCAATGTCTCAAGTAATTCTGCACCATCTACTACATTGTCAACTGCACCTGGTGTCCAGTCTGCTTCAACTGCTCCATTTGCATTTTCAAGCTCAGGAAATAGCATTTTTGGGTTCAGCTCTCCAGCTCAATCTACTGGTCTCAGCACATCTGTTGGTGGCAGTACCTCTCAACCATCTGCCGCTAGCACACTGTTTGGTAGCAAGCTGGTGCAGCCACAGGGCACAATGTCACAGCCGTCGCAGAGTTCAGCTACATTGTTTAGTTCTTCATTCCCAACTGTGGCTATTGGAAACAGGAGTTTCCTCATCAGGGCCTGGTACTGTCTCTTTCGGGAGTTTCCCCATCTGGCCCTGGGACCTTGTTGTTTGGAGCGGGAGCTTCTTCATCTGGGCCTGGGACTTGTGTCTTTTGGAGCGGGGCTTTCCTCATCTGGACCTGGGACGGTGTCTTTTGGAGTGACAACCTCCTCTTCTGGGTCTGGGTTTGGTAATTCACACCGTTCCATGTGGAGCTGCCTTCTCTGAATCTGGAAGTGGGTTTGCGTTTTCATCACCTAGCTCTTCTGCTGGATCATCCTTAACAGTGGCTAGTACAAGTATGTTCAGCAGTAACTCCACGGCTTCATCGGCCCCGGCTTTTAACAACCCTTTTGGTTCAACTTCATCTCCTCCCAGCATGTTTACATTTGGCCAATCAGCATCTTCAGGGGGGTGGCTTTTCATTTGGAGCACAGTCAGCTCCAGCTTTCTCATCACAAGCTCCTCCAGTTTTTTCGTTTATCTCGGCAAGTGGAAGCATGAATTCATCTACACCACAACCTGCATTTGGGATGACAAATGCCAGCACGGCCTTTGGCATGGGGTCTCCTGGAATGTGGAAGACAGCAATGACACTAATCAAGCAGCACGAACGCAAGTGCTTGCACCGGTATTTGGTTCTTCACCATTTGGGCAGCCAGGGTAATTCACCCGCTGCTCCAGTGTTTGGTGCTCCAGCTGTCCAGCCTGCCGGAGTTTTTCAGTTCAGCGGCCAACAAGGCTCAGTGCAGCAGAACCCGTCATTCACACCTGGTGGTAGCGTAGAGTTTCAGGGTGGGAACTTCTCGTTGGGCAGTGGTGACGGCGGTGGTGATAAGTCAGAACAGACGAATGATCAAGGTCAAAAAGAGAAAAGATAGCCTCTCTGGTCAAGTGTGCATTACATGGTGCCATTTTTGATAGTGCACTGTTCGGGAACATCTCTTGCTCATGTGGATGGAAAATCCAGAGATGGCAAATAATTATGATGATGGTTCGTATGGTCATACAAATTTTCCAGCATCACAGCTGCCCACTATATCTCTATCTCCAGGCTGGCTGGCATGCAAACCCCAAGGTCAGTGTACAGTACCTTCTCAATTATTTCTTCCTTAGCGAAAGCCCGGGTGGCATGTCGTAGTATGCTTGTGCTCTTGGGGTGTAAAATAGAACAAAATAGTGTATCTCAAGGTGTAATTTTGTCTTCTTTTCCCTGCCGTCTGTTTTCCTTATTTGCCTCCGATATACTCCCTCTATCCAAGAATGTAAAGCGTATTTTGATTCGTTAAAATAAACTTTTGATCAATAATTACTTTATTGATATACAGTTTATGTGATACAAAATCATAATCATAAGGAAGTACTTTCGAAGAGGAATCTAATGATATCAATTTTATGTCATATAAATCGCGTATGAGTAGAGTAATTGTTGGTCAAAACTTTATCTTAACCAATTGAAATACGCCTTACATTCTTGGACGGAGGGAGTATTTGTCTCGTGGCGAAGTGTACTATTGTATTTTGTTTCACATTCGACAGGCTCAGAACTCTTGTTTAAAATCTCAAGCTCCAAAGCAAAGCATCTGCAGCAGCTTATGCATCAAGTTCTGTATAGCTATAATTTAGCAAAAGTGGAAGAAAAAGGGGTCCAGTAGCTTCTGCATCCTATCCGGTTCTACATCTCCTCTTATTCGTTCCCCAATTCTAGCAACCCCCACAGCTTCTACATCCGGCCAACTGCCGCTCGTGGAGCACTCCACGGCCTGTCCCCGCCATTCTGCTCCACCAGCCGTCCGCTCGCCCCACAGCTCGCCCCGCAGGCCGCCATCCTCTGTCCGAAACTCGGCCCCGCCATCGACCACACCCTCCCCCCACCGGCCACCGCCATCTGTTGTCACAGATCTAGGCGATTCCCTCCACCGGTACCGAGCCTTGGTCCCATTCAACCACCGGCGGGACCGACACCACAGGTGCTTTGTCATCATCCGGATCTCACTCCTCCCAAGTGGCCTTCGTGGAGATCCCCTCCCGCCTCTGCGTCAATCCGGATCCTCGTCGCCAGGCCTCTTCGCTGTGGTCGGAATCAAGTCCGGCTTCTTCTCCGACGGGTGGAGCGGCTGCTGCTGGTGGTCCGCCCCCCTCGTCCGACAGGCTAGTGCAGGTGCTGCTGTTGGACCAGATCTTCTCCTCCGGCGGGCTCGTGCACGTGGTAGGTTTGGACCGAATCTCCTCCGGCGGACAGAGCTGGTGGTCGTCGTGGTCTGGCATCTGTCAGTCGACGGGCACGCACTGGTGCTGGTGCTGGTAGCGTCCCCGCCGTTGACACCTCCTCGCAGCGCTCACCTCTTCCGGCTTTTCTCCTCAGGCTACCTCCTCCAGTGCCAGCAGCTACTCGCGGCACTGCAAGGTAACATCCCCGCAGCCTCCTCCATGAGATCTTTGTGCTAGAGATGATTGTGCTCTGATGAGATTCGAGTTTATTGCTTGAGAGATGAGGTGAGCACTTTGTGCTATGGGTGGTGATGAGATGACACGCTTGAGATGAGGTGAGGGCTTTGTGCTATAGGTGGTGCAGAGATGACATGCTTGCTAGGGTGGATTGCATTTGTGTGATTTGATTCGTGTTATATCTGAACAATCTTTTGATGATTTATATTTAACTAAGGAGAACATAGAATCATAGCAAATAAAATTGCTAATTATGATTAGAAAAAAAAAGAATGAATATCAAGCGTTATAGTATGATTTTTAATACTCTAAAAAAGGAAGGCCGGAGGTGGGGGAGATAAAAACTTTGGGATATATTGACGATTCTTTACTGCGACAGCATCTAGGGTTCCTCGAATAATGCGATATCTCACACCGGGTAAATCCTTAACCCTTCCTCCTCTTACTAATACTACAGAATGTTCTTGTAAATTATGGCCAATACCAGATATATAAGCAATAATTGGCGGATTTCTAATAGTCGGTGCTGCTGCACATGCAGCCATTTTTATGGTAAGAGACTATGATCCAACTACTCGATACAACGATCTATTAGATAAGGTAAGCACGCACTAGCTTAAGCTAAATGAAGTGAGGACAATGGTTAGGTACAGTATGGTTTATGGTTGCATTTCAATTCAGTTTATGTCCAGTTGAACATAGCTTCAGTAGAATGCATAGCTTGTGCAGATTAGTATATAGTGCTTGTGTAGTTCACCTACTATACCATATCTCTTTACAATTCTGAAGCAAAAACTAATGTAATGAACCTATCTCTCCGACTTTTTCTGTACATAGCATGGAGAACGATCCGAATAGCGAGCTTGCAGGATGGTCCTGGACAATAAAACGATTAGAGAGTATAGCGTGTGACATTAAGAAGTTAGTGGATAATAATCTCGTTCCTGATTCTTGTGCCTATGCCGCTGACATGAACACGGTACTCTTTTAAATAGAAAATCTTGATGTTGACCTAAATCAGGTTTCCATACATTCGAGCGAGTTGCTCGAAGAACAAGAGCTAGCAAAGGTAGATCATGTGCTTGAGGAGAACGAGAAGTGTGTAGAACTCGAGGATCTTCGAGCGATCGACTACGAGTCAGATTACAGCGGTAGACACCTGGATTGGGAGTACCTTGAGGAGGAAAGCTTGTATTCTGACTAGTGGTTAGGATAACTAGTATGCATTTACAGTTTATTTTGCTTGCTATGTACTAGGCAGTACTACATGTCTCTTCAGAGTGATATCATTGCTAGAAGGTGCAGCGGGTCAGGTGGACTTGTTGAGAATGTATCTGTATTACTATGTCATGTGAACTTTCGTAGAACTCTTATGTTGTTTGATATATGTGCGATGGAACTTAGATTAGAACTTCCGAAAGAACTATGTTGGTTGAACTTCCCTAAATGCAGCAATTGAGAGAACGATTACATTATTCTGATAAATGATACATTCAAATAGGGATACATTCAAATAGAGATATATTGAAATAGAGATACATGATCGTACTGATACATTGAAATAGGGATATATTGAAATAGAGATACATCGAACTAGTCACCTCCGATGCGATGCCACAGATGCTCGACTAAATCGGCTTGCAACTGAGAGTGAGCCTGCCTATTTCGAATAGATTGATAAGTCTGAATGAACTCTAAAAGTTCAGGGATCTCTTCGTGGGACACCGTCACGTTCTCCTCGGCTCCGTCATAATTGCAGTTTTGTGCAGCTTTATCGTCTTCGTCTTCTATTATCATGTTATGCATGATTACACAGGCGGTCATGATGTCTCGGAGCGTTTCTTGGTCCCAGAAACGAGCTGGTCCTCTGATAATAGCAAAACGAGTTTGGAGAACTCCAAATGCTCGTTTGACATTCTTCCTTGCACCTTCTTGAGCCTGTACGAAATATTTTTTCTTATTACCTTGGGGGCATAGTATCGTCTTCACAAATGTAGCCCATGGAGGATAAATCACATCTGCAAGGTAATATCTCATTGTGTAGTTGTTACCATTCACGTTGTTGTTAACCTCCGGAGTTTTGCTCTTCAACTAAATTTGCAAAAACAGGAGCCCGATGGAGAACATTGATATCATTGTGTGATCCCGGTAAACCAAAGAATGCATATCAAATCCAGAGGTTTTGTGAAACCATAACTTCAAGAATGATAGTGGGCTCGTGCACGTGTCCACTATACATGCCTTGCCATGCCGAGGGGCAATTCTTCCACTTCCAATGCATACAGTCTATGCTACCTAGCATACCTGGAAAACCTCTTGCCTCTCTAATCTGTATTAATTTAGCAGTATCTATCACATTCGGAGGTCTCAAGTACTCATTTCCAAACACTTCAATAATAGCTTTCACAAACCTTTTGACGCTCTGAATAGCAATGCTTTCTCCGATACGGACATAATCGTCCGTAGCATCAGCTGCAACTCCGTAAGCAAGCATTCTAAATACAGCAGTTATCTTCTGCAAAGAAAATAACCCTAAAGCACATGCACTATTTTTTCTTTGCACAAAATATTCATCATGCTCTTCTACTGCGTGCAAAATGCGAAGAAATAGAGGGCGACTCATTCTAAACCTACGCGGGTATGAAAATTTTTCGGTACACTTGAGGTTCAACATAATTGCATGAATCAAAATAGGAATCGGTGCCGAACCTGCGTCGGAAAATCTTGGGCCATAGGTAGGGGCATCTGAGAAGTAGTCGTCGTAAAGTCTTGTATGGCCGGCAAGTCTATTGCGGTGAACAACTTGACGCCCAACCACGGACCCAGCAGGATGTTGAACATGCGTACGTCCGTATTGTTGGTGGGCTACTTGGATGGTCTGAAAGATAAGTTGGTTATCCTCATCGAACGACGACGAATCTAACAGAATTTCCATGAAGAAGTTTCGATGACTCATGGTGGAGGATGAGAGGGTACAAAGTTCTAATGGCTGTGCTGCTGGTTAAGAAGGTGAGAAGAGCAAATAGTTCTGGTATGAATGAGAAGGCTAGATGAGCAAATTATTGTGCATATATATAGATCTCAAAATATAGCCATTGGGAATATAACCGTTGGGAATTTATCCGTTCGAAAATTTTGAAGTTCTAATATAGCGCCGTTCGAAATTTATCCGTTACGAATAAATAGCCATTGAGGATGATGTGATAGTTATAGTATATAAATAAAATATAAGATGGTGGGATATAGGAAATGAGATTTGAAAAAGCTGCTAGAGTAAAAAAAGAAATAGAAAATTAATTTTTTAGAAAAATTCTCTATATAAAGATATAGGGAACCAAATTTGCATAAGCTGCTACAGGTGCTCTTACATCCTGGATGTTTCTATTTGCAAGGTACCGTAATGTTTACGTAATCTCTATCGGTTGTTTCGATCCATCGCCATGCTGTCTTATCTTCTTCAATAGTGCTTTCTTCCTCCATATCCGCTTGACCAATTCTCCAGAAAAAGAAAAACTAATCAGCACCATCGTTGAATTTATAATCACGTAACATGTCACATCACAGGCTTGTAAAAAAGATGTAACTGAGACGTTACCGGCCACCTGCCGCGACAAGGAGGTGCTCCAGTGGCTCTTCTTCCTGGATGGTGATGCGTTTTTGGACTTTTGCGACAGCGGCAAGCGCGGCACGACCTGGTCGGCCAAGAACGAACGCGCTTTCTTCCTCCTCGTGATCGCGTTTGGCCGCACTGGCCAAGGAAGAAACTGGGAAACAAAACAGCACAAGAACACGCACAGATCTTTATCTTTGCGACCCAGAATATACAATCTTGCAGCCCCCACTTCGCGCCCTCTTCCTCGCTCCTCTGACGTGCCGTGCCATGTCCAGATCACAGCTAAAATAGGAGTAACTCGCTAATCATTGCTCCTTAACTGCAAGGTCCTCAACCACCTCTGTTCCCACCTCCTCCTCGTGGATTTCTTTTTGTTCATACATACATACATACATACCTCCCGTCACGTACTACTTGTTTAGACTTTCCTTCGTCTGAGATATCACGATTCCTGCTTTCCCGTTCCCTACCCTTTCTTCCACACCATCAAGTTCTCGCCACGGACGCTTTTACCCGAGCTGTTCGTCGAAAGTTTAGTTTGTTGATGTGTGATTCTTGGTCCTAGAAGTAGTCTCTTGCCCTGAGCAATTTGGTCTCTTGCATTTTGCATTCGTCCTTGACTGTTTCTTTTTTGCACCTGCTGCCGGCTGCACACAAGCCCCACCACCAACCCACCACCCATGTTTCATTGAACAATTGCCCTTGCTGCTTCGTTACTAAAACCGCGACCCTGATGCATCATAGCTCCTGTCCAAAAGAGCGTTAGATTATGGCATTCTGCGTTGCAATTTGAGTTCTTGGAGGATGGCCTCGCCGCTCTCAGGTGGTAGCGTTGACTCCCGTGCATGCATCATCCTGGCAGAGAAGGTAATCGTTCTCTGACGCGTTAATCTCCTGCCGGAGGAGACATTCGCGCCGTGATCTCAGCCGGCGCGGCGCGGTGCAGAGCACGAGGAATCGGTGCTGTTTCTTGGATCCAAGGGGGAGGAGTAGTGGAGTGGTTGGCTCCTGTCCCCGGCGACGAGGTGCCCGATAAAGATTCGATCGTTTTGTCGGATCGGCCACCGCGATGGGCAACACGTGCGTCGGCCCCAGCATCATCAAGAACGGCTTCTTCCAGTCCGTGTCGACGGTGCTGTGGAAGGCGCGGCAGGACAGCGACGCGCTGCCCGCCGCCGCCGCCGCCGCCGCTGCCAATGGGACAGACGGCGGCGGCAACCCGGACCGGCCGCCGCCGCCGTCGGAGGTGCCGTTAGCCGCCCAGAGCATGAGCAAGGCGCCTGAGCCCGTGAAGATCGTGTCCACCACCAAGGTGGAGGACGCCGCCAAGCCGGCCAAGTCCGCCAAGCCCGCCGAGCAGGACGCCGAGGCGGGCACGGAGTCCAACTCCAACTCCAACTCCAACTCCAACTCCAGCTCCGGCGAGGCCGCCGGCAGGGCGCGGCCCAAGGTGCCTCAGGTGAAGCGCGTGTCCAGCGCCGGGCTGCTCGTCGGCTCGGTGCTCAAGCGCAAGACGGAGAGCGTCAAGGAGAAGTACAGCCTGGGGCGCCGGCTCGGGCAGGGGCAGTTCGGCACGACGTACCTCTGCGTCGAGCGGAGCACCGGCAAGGAGTACGCGTGCAAGTCCATCCTGAAGCGGAAGCTGGTCACCGACGACGACGTCGAGGACGTCCGGCGGGAGATCCAGATAATGTACCACCTGGCCGGCCACCCGAACGTGATCTCCATCAGGGGCGCCTACGAGGACGCCGTCGCCGTGCACCTGGTCATGGAGCTCTGCGCCGGCGGCGAGCTCTTTGACCGGATCGTGCAGAAGGGGCACTACACCGAGAGGAAGGCGGCGGAGCTCGCCAGGGTCATCGTTGGCGTCGTCGAGGTGTGCCACTCCATGGGCGTCATGCACCGGGATCTCAAGCCCGAGAACTTCCTCTTCGTTGACCAGACGGAGGAGGCTGCTCTCAAGACGATTGACTTTGGTCTCTCCGTTTTCTTTCGGCCTGGTGAGTTTTTTTGTGCAAGCAGAATTCTCGAGAAAAACTGGTTCATGTCCAAAAGATTTCATGTCCTTTCTTTTCCAAAACAATTAGCTTGCGTATGTTTAGTATGTGCGGAGCCTATTTATTTGTCGTCAGAAAACAAGATCTTTCATTTAATAAATTGCACTGCGTCTAAGGGGATAAGAAAAGATATTCATAATTCAATTAAATGCTCTCATACCATCCATATTGATGAACGTGACGAGATGTGATACTCCTCAGAAGAACGCATGACAATGTTGGCACTCAATCTTTAGCAATGCATTATGTTATAATTGCTTGAAGTATTAACAACTGCAGAGCAATCTAGTACTTGGCATCAAATATAGTTTGATTCACCAACATTTCTTTTCTGAAAAATTCTTGTCATTCTACTGCAACCATAGACAGCTTGGTTGGTGGTTGCACATCTTCATCATCCTGCATTCTGCATCCTATACATAAGATTTCGACCATCCTCCATTGTATCTCTTCTTATATGGATCTTATTCCAGGTCAAATATTCGCTGACGTTGTTGGAAGCCCTTACTATGTCGCTCCGGAAGTCCTGAAAAAGAAATATGGCCCAGAGGCAGATGTCTGGAGTGCTGGCGTAATCATCTACATACTGTTGTGTGGTGTGCCACCATTTTGGGCAGGTGAGTATTTTGTTCAAATTTTAGTTCTATTGACACAACAATGTACATTTACTTCCCCGAAAAATTTATTATTTGACCTCCTGGTCTGATTATAGCCTTCACTTTTGTCAATCAGAAAACGAGCAGGGTATATTTGAAGAGGTTTTACATGGGAAACTTGACTTCCAGTCAGATCCATGGCCTAGCATCTCAGAAGGTGCCAAAGATCTTGTGAGGAGAATGCTTCTTAGGGATCCAAAAAAGAGATTGACCGCTCATGAAGTTCTGCGTAAGTTCCCAACTTACCATCATATGTTCATTAAATGCATTCTTTCTAGTTGTTTCAGAAGTACAGGCCATGATCAATGATCTTTAATCATATCACTGAAGTTTGTTGTCTATTATCATCTTTCAGGGCACCCATGGGTACAGGTTGGTGGATTGGCTCCTGATAAGCCTCTGGATTCTGCTGTTCTATCGCGTATGAAGCAATTCTCAGCCATGAATAAGCTGAAAAGATGGCTCTTAGGGTAAGTACGAGTCGAAGGAATTATTTTTATGTCTCTCCCTCCAAATTGTCATCTTGCCTCTGTACTCATCCACCAAGAGATATTGCCATTTGGATTTTGGCTTATGCAAGATACACTGCATAACCATGCAAACTAGTCCTGATATGTATGTTGTTTCCAGGTCATTGCTGAGAACTTATCCGAGGACGAAATCGCCGGCCTGAAGGAAATGTTCAAGATGATAGACTCGGACAACAGCGGACAAATCACCTTCGAAGAACTGAAGGTCGGGTTGAAAAAGGTCGGCGCTAACCTCCAAGAATCCGAGATCTACGCGCTCATGCAGGCCGTAAGTCTCTCATACACTGAAAATTTTCTTATCTGAGAACCAAACCAATCGAAAATAAATTCTTATGAAGCCGGAAAAACGAAGTGACAAATTCCTGTGAATTTTTTTTTGTGCCTGACATAAACGATCGAATTGCAGGCGGATGTCGATAACAGCGGCACGATCGATTACGGCGAGTTCATCGCCGCCACTCTGCACCTGAACAAAATCGAGAAAGAGGATCACCTGTTCGCGGCGTTCCAGTACTTCGACAAGGACGGCAGCGGGTACATCACGCCAGATGAGCTGCAGCTGGCCTGCGAGGAGTTCGGCCTCGGAGATGTGCACCTCGAGGACATGATCAGAGAAGTGGACCAAGATAACGTCAGTGTCTTAACATTTTCTTCTGGATGGCTGATCAAATCTAAGCCTGATTTTTACCACTGGAATACTGATGTTTTCTTGTTGTTTGTTGTTGTCTTTGCAGGACGGTCGTATAGATTACAGCGAGTTCGTGACGATGATGCAGAAGCCTACGCTGGGGCTTCCGAAGAAGGCCGGTCTGCAGAGTAGTTTCAGCATCGGTTTCAGGGAGGCCCTCAGGATGGCTTGAGAAGCTAGACAGTGCTGGTTCTTTTACTCCGAGACCAATTTCTGCTCGTCGAAGACGGTTGTTGTAGAGAGATGGTGAGGTCAGGTGATTGGTTTTATATAGGATTGAAATTCAAATGGCAGCTCGTGGCGAGCAGCGAAGGCTCGAGATGTGTATGTAGAGGCAGGCAGGCATGCAGGCAGCCACGGCGATCATTTTGGTCACTCCTGAATTGGTTCAATTGTGTATTACTGATAATAAACTATAAAATCTTTTTCCCCTCCTTGTACAGTACGGTTAGCAGTATAGTATGGTAACATGTTGGCATGTTTACGTGCACATGCCATGCCGGGCACAGAATCCGCATCGCGTTTACATCCTCCGCTCACAACGCGTAGCTGCGTTTTCCGTAACCCCCGCGTGCGGCCGAGCAGCCACTTCGTCAAATTCTCGTGGTCCATCTGGGTGCGGTTGGCTGCAGGGGAAAGATGAATGAGCTGAGACCATTCAATTTTTTGTAGATAGAATAAATTATTTTTTTGTTTGATTAGATAGATGCAATAAATCAATCTTTTATTTGGTTAAAAAATAAAAATTAGATAGGATGAGCCAATTTAATTTAACTATATTACTTAGTTTTTATTAATAATAATTAATTATATACTAATAAATATATTAAGTACCTATCAATACTAAACTAGCCATAATACTTACTAATTAACAGTAAAGCATGCTAATCGTTATTAATTATATATTAATCAACCTACTGATCATATATTAATCAACATACTAGCACTAATGCTACCATTTGGAATACTAACTAATAATAAAATATGCTAATTATCACAAATAATTATTAATTATCAATAATTATTTGAATTAGCTCATAATTAAGCGAGGATGGCAGCTCCATCCAGCCGTTTTCACCGGCTCTTGCCATCCAGCATATTTAGGCCCCGTTTAGTTCAGGGTTAAGGGGTGAGTTAGGGACTTAACCCACCAAACACTTTTGAGTTAGGCGAGGTATAGTTAATCTGGCCAAAGCAATTTAACCTCTCTAGGATTAAACTAACCTACAAAAAAGGTAGAATAACTTAACCCAGTACAACTAACTCTCCTAAATTTGATTTTTGTATTGCTAACCTCTAATCTAGCCAAACAGTAATTTGAGTTAACTGGGTTAGCTACCAAACATAAAATTATGGTTAAACTAATCTAACTGAGTTAAAGTTAGCTAACCTAGTTAACCTAACCCCGAACCAACCGGGGCCTATAGAGAATATTCTCTCAGTTTGACCGTCCCATCTACTTTATCCATCTAACCAAACAAGTGAATATCCTTCAAAACTAAGGATATACCAAAACCATCCAAGTTGAGCCCTCCAACCAAACGCACCCTTAGAGAATCGACCACACGCGCCTGCTTGACCGAGGACACGGCCCAAGCTCATCCCTAGGGCAATCCCCCGTGCATCAGGCTGGGTGCCCAGTGGACCATCTCGCCGCACCCCTCCACCCCCGATGGAGCCACCATACGGCAACCCCGAGTGGTTACCTGACTCGTTCAACAAACTTCTTTAAAAAATAGTGTTATGATAAAGACCAAAGATGATATCTTTTAAAGAAAATATATATTAACTGACATCGTCATAGTTAGATCTTGTTCAGACCCCATAGATGCATCGGCTCCGCCACTGGCTACGCAGAGCGCGGCTGCAGTGTACTCCGTCCACCTGTTGCGTGCTTGCTTGCTTTGTTTTTTTCGAAAAGAGGTTGCGAGCTTGCTTGCTTGTACCGCATCCAGATCCAGGGAGGGGGCAGGTGAGGTGAGGCGAGCACGTTCTCCTCCCCACACCCTCACACCGTTTCAACCAGCAACTCTGTTGTTACTTCCACCGTCGCGTGCTGGCGTTGCATCCCCAGGTGACCTTGCACGCACGCGTGGGTCACCGGTGAATGGGTACGAAATCTCCGTCACCAGCCGCTGTTCAATTCCTCCCTGGGCAACGCCGTGAACCGGACACGTGAAGTCACTCCAGTTCCTGACCCCCAGACACCGGCGCGACCCGGCCAGTTGCACGTTGGATACTTGGATTCAGACACTGTCGCTTTGCTCGAGTTATGTTCCATTCTCGCGGTCTTGTCTCGGACGGACACAAACCAGTGGTCCATCTATTAAAACGCAGGTAGATATGCTCATGCATCCTACCGTTGCCTTTTGCCCATTGGGATGGGACCTACATGTTTACTGCAGGACAAGGTGAACCTCACAAAATTACATTTGCCTGGTGCGTAACAAGTCATGCTGTACGGATATACGTAGGACGTATTTGAAGTAGTTAAAACAAGACTATTATTAACTATTGATCAAAGTTTTATCTTAAACAATTAAGATATCTCATTTGAATTTTCTGCCACAACATATTGATCATACTAGTAGTATTAAGATAGGTCAAATTACATCTCTTTAGTTAATATGAGCTGCTTAATTGCTTCTTAGTTGGAGCATCTATAGTTTGTGGTTCCACCGATCTGCCATGTTCTCGCGTCCGGCTGTTTGAAAAAGAACAATGCAGGTACAGCCAGGAGAGTGGAAGACAAATCACAATTCACGACCTTATAATTTTGAAGACGAATGAACCAAAATCTTGAGAAAGAAACATAAAGTGAATTATCAGGCTATATATATGTTGTACCCAAAAAAGATGTTGTACCAAAATCTTGTTCCCCACAGCCAATGTTTGGAGTAAACGTTCAGTGGTAGGAGCTGGCGTTCACCGGTCGGAGCAAGAGAACATCGGTTGGTGTGGAGCCCCTCCATTGCGTATAAACAATTCTACCACACTATGACTTTTAACCCATGAAATGCAATCTTTTCTCGAGATTTTCTCATTATCAAAATAAACAGAAGCAAAGAATGACGAACAAAAACAAAAACGTTTAATTCCTATACACAGAAGATCTTGGCCTTGGGAGTATAAACAATTCTTTTTCTGAACACACCAACAACCACCAGTTTTACATTCCCCACCTGATTCATTATTCATAATAAACCAAAAAAGAAAAAGAAAAATATCGTGGACGGCTCCAGCACAGCCAATCACCTCATTTCAGTTCGTGTTTCGGTATCATGAGATCAATCTTTCCTTCTTTCCCCGGTCTACAGGCAGCTCGCTAATCGCGATCGCTGACCAAGGATGCCAGCTATTCCGCACGTTGCTTCCAACAACTTGCCTGCAGTATTTTAAAGTAACAAAGCATCAGGTTATTGTTAAGTGAAAGTGAGTGGTTAACACATAATGACACTAATGTGATACTGAAGAGTGTGAGGCTGAGAGTCGGCAAATCATTGTCAGATTATGTTATAGCAGATGCCCTATCAAATCAGCATCAGATGCCTATGTGATTTATTACGCGAAAGAAAATTTGCAAAATTTGACATCTTTTCTATGTTAAGGACGTGAGAACGGCTCCAGGAAACTTAGCTCCAAAAGCTACACGGAGGAAGGAATAATAGGTACCAAATGTTCTATGCTAGGTAGATTGGCATCTGATGTCAAAATCACGGACGTAACCATGGCCAGCGATGAAAATCACCAGGAGGTCGTGATTCACAGGCTATAGGAAGTGTATCTTCTCACTCACAAACCATGTCCAGCTATGAAATCATAAGAGGCGAGGAAAACTGAGCACAAAGAATATCAGGCCCTGCGTTCAGAAATACTGCTGGAGGGAATTAATGGCATATTCCTGCTGACTAGCATAATCTTCACACTAAATTCAACACGAATTTTTATCCAAGCCAATGTGTCCGAAGGTCTGAGTAGCCATCTGATTTATAGTAAGTTTTTGTACCCAACACGTATGTTACTGTAGTATGTTACTGTAGGGGCTCCATGTACCAGATTTGATTGTGTTCATTGGTCAATGAACTCACAAGGCACAGTTCGGCCCTTCCCTTCACCAAACGAATAACCAATTGGACTGCTATTCTATTCCCCCAAACTAAGATGGCAAGGATGTGACCAACGCTCAACCATGAGCCTTTGCCCTTGGTGCTTTTGGGAAAGGCAAAATTGTTGCTCATGCGTCCCGGGTTAAAGAACCGCGCTTGCTTGCAGTCCCAGGAACAGCATCAAAAGATGTTGAAGACAGTGACCCACCAAAACATGCGTGGTGAGGCTGGGCTATTCCTATCGTTTCTGTTCCAATCCGTGTTTCCACAGTGGTAAATTGGTAATGCCAATGCACTGTGCGTCACAGGTGTAATCACCAGGGCATTTGTGGCTGCACAGGCGCCAACGGAAACTACTGCGGTTTTGGGTGGTACATGGCACATAATAGCAGGAAGTGCCCAGACGGGCACCGACAGAGCCATATGCTCCCCAATACGGCCATTAGCAAAGGACGGCACCAAGGAACCCTAATTGCCTCTAGTTTTATGCTTACACCGTCGTCTTTATTCCACTCAGTACTACGCACCATCAACCAGCCGATAAATTAATCCCCGCCGCTGCGATCCGGACACTCACCGGTACCCTCACTAACAATATTCTTGCCATCAAGCAGCATTGGGTTAATCGACTGGCAAAATTCATCTACTAACCTCCCCAATCTAGGATGTGAACTGTAAATTTCGGTGGCAATTATGTGCTAGTACTAAGCAATCTACTTATGATGCTAGTTGAATAGAAATTGCGAAGTGCAAAGTTCAGATCTAGCGATACGGACCTCGCCGGAGCTTGCTCTTGCTGGTGCCGGTGACGGCGGGCGCCTTCCTGGCGGGGGCGGCGGCCGGCGCGGCCGGCTTCGTGTCATCCTCCGGGAGCAGCACGGCGTCGATGCCCTGCACCGAGATCCTGCCGTCCGTGTAGATGTCCGGGTCGAAGAGATACGCCGAGCCCTCGCCCTGACCGAACTTGACGGAGCCATCGGCCTCCCGCGCCACCACCTTGTGTGGCAGCCGCAGCGTGTCGTACCGCACCTTCCCGAACCGCCGCACGGCGTTGTACATGCTCTCCTCCGTCTGGTACTCCGGGATCATGTGGTAGTAGAGGATGTTCTCCGGCGAGCCGGGCTCGCTGAGCTGGTCCGTAGTGAGGCGCGCCATGGCCTCGTCGTTGGGCGCGAGCACGGTGAGCACGTAACCCTCGGAGACCAGCCGGCCCATCTCGGTGGCGAGCGAGGTGAGGTTGACGAGGATGTCGGCGAGCTCGTTGTAGCCGCCGTAGAGGACGAGGGTCTGAATGAAGTCCTTCACCTGGCTGTGGCCGTCGAAGTGGTGCTTCCCGTTGCCCGGCCCGGGCGCCGGCGCGGGAGCGATGGAGGGGCCGGGGGCCATGGCGTCCCAGATCGGCAGCACGGGGGGCGCGCCGGGGAGCACGGGGGGCGCCGGCTTCTTGAGACGGTGCGTCCTCGGGTCCACCTCGGGCGCGCCCGTGGGCAGCACGGCCGAGATCGCGGCGAGGCTGCGGCGGCGGTTGAAGTCCTCCTGGACGGAGCGCGGCACGAGGAGGCGCTCGATGCCGTGGATGACCCCGTCCGGCCTGAGCACGGCGTCCGGGCGCGTGACGGCGGCGTGAGCGACGCGCATGGTGCCGTTGCTCCCCGCGGCAAGCTCGACCTCCTCGCCGGAGAGGGTGGGGTGGGACGCTGCGGGCCAGGACCCGGCGGGGTGGCGGGAGGGGAGGACGTGGAAGAGGAGCAGCGACTGCAGCGACTTGAGGTTCCGTGGCTCGAGGAGAAACCGCTTGAACTCCGGGTCGAGGTCCCGCTCCAGCGCCTCGTTCCGCGGCGCGAAGATGGTGACGTTGTGCCGCCCCACAGCGTCCTCCAGCGTCTGGAGCAGGAGGGCCTTCTCCACCAGCTCCGACAGCTCCGTGTAGTGAGAGTCCAGCAGCGCCACCAGCACAGAGTTGGAGTTGATCCCCGCCCCTGAACCGGCCCCGGAGACGGCGGCTGTTGTCCCAGTCTCGGCGGTGTTGGCGGCGGCGGCGGCGGCGGAGGGCAATGTGGGTTCCTCCGGTGACATCTCGGCGCCGGCCGCGCCGGCCGCGCCGGCCAGGAGGACGGCGAGCAAGAAGAGTAGGGCGCCGTGCGCCGGCGCACCCATGGCTGCGTGCGGCGGCCGCTGCTCCCCGGATTTCTCTAGCTGCTGCTGCTGCTGCTGTTGCTGCGGTGGCTGCGGTGGTGGGTTTCTCTTGGATTTGCGTTGTTCTACGGTTCTAATGGCGTTGGGTGGTGTGAGCTTTTCTACCCCCAACCCTTTTGCTCTGTGCTCTTTTTTTTTATGTCTAGAGAGAGAAGTGCCAGATAGCGAAAGAGGAGGTGAGCTCGCTTATAACTGAAGAGAGAGAGAGAGGGTGAGGGGAACTGAACCGAGGAGGGAGACGCGGCGTGGTTGGTGGGCGCACAGCCTGGCGAGCGGGTTCGACCGGTGGAAGTGTCGGTGTGCGCAGCGCATGTCGTAAGCGGAGGAGAAAAGGGCACGGTCGGTTGCCCCGCTCGTTCTCGTCTGCACTGCTGTAGGTGCAGTCCGTGCCAAGACGTATGGAACTTTTGGGTCGCGCCCTCTGTCGCTGCCGCTGCCGCTGCCGCGTGCGAATATTTCTGCCGGTTTCGTCCGCCCACTGTCGCTGCCGCGCATTTGCTTGCGTCCTCGGCGCCAAATTCTACCGTGGGTCTGTTACGTCGTGAACCAGTGAGACGTAGGGCTTGTTTGTTTGGCAGGTTTTTGGTTTTTTGGATTTTGGCTTCAAAATCAGAAAAGCACATATTTACCTGCTTTTAGCTTTTGACTTCGAAAAGCTTGAGTTATTTCAGGTTTTTCGAAGCCAAAAGCCAAAAGCAGGTAAATGTGTGATTTTCTGGTTTTGAAGCCAAAGTCCAGAAGCCAAAAAAAGCCTAAACAAACAGGGCCATAATAAGATTTGTGCACAAAACTTCCAAAACTTGTGGCGTTGCAACTTTTCAAGGGCATGGAAGCTCAGTTGCGACAGTGGTGGTGAAAAAAATATCCCTACGTACTCTTAGGGGGTGTTTGGTTGGGCTTTTCAGTAACTTTTCACTGGAAAAAGCTGCAGCCCAACCAAACAGTCAGCTTTTCAACAGCTTTTGCCAATGGTAGCTATGGGTTTTGCAGTGTAAATTCAGCTGTTTAGAAAAACTGTCTTCTACCAGCTTTTTGCAATGTGCTGAATCTTCAGTGCTCATTTTCCAAAATGCTGTAGATGGTTTGGATCAATTAAAAGCCATATATTCATTTTCCCACAACCACAGCAGCTTTTTCAGACAGCCAGCCAACAGCAGCTTTATCAACAGCCACAGCCCAACCAAACAGACCCTTAGTGATTTCATTTTCCATGGCTCGAAAGTGTACTGTATTAATGGAACTGCCGTGCACGGTGACATGTTTTGGGGTTTCTAGTTATCTACTGAGTTTTGCTTTAGTTTCTGCAGGGTACTTGTGGGGGCCGAAATGAACTATACTAATGAAGTGGTCAAGTGCGCTCGGTAGGTACCACCAGAACTGGATCACAAACAACGGGCACCTAATGCTAATGGGGTTTAACCAGGCTGGAGGGAGTATCTTTTTTCCGAAGGTCAGACAGGACTACAACTAATTTAAGACATACATATGTACACTCACTCACTAACTGCTCCCGAAATACACCCCGTGTTACTTGCGTGCAACAAGTCAATGAAGATAGGAAGATTAGCGATGTGTGGGGATTGTTACACAGAGTTGTTTTCTTTCTCCTGTTAGTTACGTATATATAAGAGATTAGGTCAGGAATACTCAAATAGTATAATGGGTCCTTGTAGGAAAACCACTACGAGACAGGCAGACAGCTAATTCTCAAACTTGCATAGGGTTTACTACATAAAAAAGACTAATAACCACTAATAACTTAAAAGTCATTTTATCGTATCTTCTTGTCTATAGCAATTTTTTTGGTAAATTCCAAGCATATCTTCTTCTCATTTTATAATACAGCTCATGAAAAAGTTGTGCCGACGAAATAGGTGTACGTCCGTATAATGTAACGTGGCATGATATTTAGTAGAACATTATATATTTGTCATTAATTCACAGCCTAACTCGCATTTTACGATTACTTTTTTGTTATTTGCACATTTTTCATTTTTCTATTAGCTTATATTACACTTTTGTCACTCCCCTCTGTTTCCATCAGTTGTACAGTTAGTGCAATTAAAATGTGCAAAATACCCTTGGCTCATCTCCTTCCTCTGGCTCTCTCTCACCAACATCCACGCCCGCCGGCTATATCATTCCCCCTCCATCCCTCGATGCTCTTTCTACGCCTCGAGTCTTGTGGCCCACTCCTCCCTCCAGATGAGTGCTGCTACGCTCCTCCTTTGTCCAGAAGTGTCTACCTTGCTCTTCCATTCAGCTAGGGGAGCACCGCCTCGTAGGTGATATGGTGACGGTGAGGACCGGGTGATGGCAAAAACGGAACCAAGGTGGTGTGATGAACCTATAGGAGGCTACGGAGGAGGCAGTAGTGATAGGAGGTGGGTCATCATGGTGAGGAGGCTACGGTGCCAGAGATGAAATGTTGCTGGAAATTGGTCACGGAGGGAGGGAGACGGTTAAAGAGAGGGAATCTGCTCGAAGCTCATGGGAGAATCGACGAAGACGTCACCAAATCAGGCGGAGCGGCCGTCAGCTTGTGTTCCTCGCATCGTTGTTGTCTCTAGGCAAGAGGAATCGAGCTGAGGTGTGGGTCCGCGAGCGCTGTCACAATCCTCCTTGTCCCATCCGGCCATGGCAGTCCCGTCCTCTCACCCCTCTGTCTGGACTCACATGCGCGTGCATCTGGAGCCACTTGTCGATGCTATTGTGTGGAGATGCAGGAGGAGGGGGCCGGGAGCTCACGGGAAAAGATCCGCTTTAGCCCCTGCGCCGCCGCAATGCCGAAATTGGCCCTCAACATTTTACAAAGCCAAAAAAACACTGTTAGTCAATTATACACAGACACGTGGCACAAGCCGCACGTTCCAACTGCGGCGCTCACCTCCCGCAAATCCAGCCTGCGGCTCGCAGGTGGGGCTCGAGAGCTTTGCTTGCCGCACGTCGGACCCGCTGCTGGAGCGTGTCGCAGGCCGGGCGTGCGGCACCCCACTTGTCGCACACTTGTCGCACCTCTGGCATGCGGGAAGCCCCCGGCCCTGCCGTGCTGTTTCACCAAACCAAGTGCTGGAAATAGCTTGAACTATCTTTCATATTACTAGTACTCCGACGGTTCCCTCGTCACATCGCAAGCATCACGAAACACTGCAAACTTATTTAGCCCAAAATGCATGCATGCCTGCTCCATGCCTGGAGTCTGGACTAGTACTAATTTATGGGATTAATTCCTAACACTGCCACTGGCTGATCTACTTAGCCCAAAATGCATGCATGCCTGCTCCACTCTACTCCTCCCTCTACTCACGTGACCACGTCAGCTTTCATGCATGCATGCACGCGCGTTCGGAGCGAGATCACTTGGGCCGTTGCTTGCCGGACTTGGACGGCGCTGCAGGCTTGTGGATGGCCGCGGTTCCCGCATGCCAGAGGTGCGGCAGGTGGGGTGCCGCACGCCCCACCTGCGGCATGCTCGGCAAGCAAAGCTCGCGGGCCCCACCTACGGGCCGCGGGCTGGATTTGTGGGAGGTGAGTGCCGCAGTTGGAACGTGCGACTTGTGCCACGTGTCTGCGTATGATTGGTTAACGGTGTTTTTTTGGCTTTGTAAAATTTTGGGGGCTAGTTTCGGTATTGTGGCGGCGTAGGGGGCTAAAAGTGGATTTTTTCCGGAGCTCATGGTCCTCCTAGCACCAGGGAAACAGGTGACGCTCAGCTCTATCCTAACGCATGGCTGTAATGTGGTGCGGACTCGCTTGCGGCGAGCAGGAAGGTGGAAGAGGATGGAGAAGAAAAAGAAAGGATAAAGGACAAAAAGAAAGGCATGATGGTCTTTTTTGGAGAAGAAATAACAAGTGAGATTGGTCAAAAAAAGACTTAGCGGATGTTAACTAGGAGATATATCTGACGGGAATGGTAAAAACATAATACAAATTCACGGAAGAGCGTCAAATACGTAAATCACAAAAAGATAATGACAGATCGCGAGTTAGACGGGCTTCGATCGACGTTGCACTACATGTGCCTGTATTAGCTTCACAGCACTGATCATTTTTATTATGGCAGTTCGTTGGATGGTCACCGTCGACACAAGTCGTGCTTCGCTGATGGCGCAACCAAAAATGGCAATCAATTGGCACCCGGAAATACAAAAACACACGGGACAACACCGTACTACTGCTAATCTTAATTCCTAACCAGCTTTCACACAATGGCAAAAGCTTATAAATATACTACTCCACGCTAAGCGAAGCAAAATGGCTGCTTAATCCTAGTATAAACAAGGTGTAACATCGAGCAATTAGTTGTTGTTGTAGCTTCCTTTTGGTTGTTTCATTTCATTGGATTGTTGTAAAGGATCGATGGGGTAAAGTGAGGCGTCTCTTTTTCGATGGTTTGGCCTGAGGTGTCGTTCTTTTGCTTGACGTGGGTTAGTCTCCACGCTAAGCTACCGGCCCGCCTGTTCCCCAGCCTCCGATTTCTTTCAACACGTGCCTTTTCTCCATACTGTTGTCGCGCTAGCGTTCGTCTTTTGGCAGCTACTCTTCTATTGGTTAACTTGCTTCTTAAAAGCACTACATATATATGTTTCTCCCCTGGTATTGACGTGTGTTTTCCTTCTAGCTATATCGTACATCACAGAAATCAGGTCATTTTCCCGCCCGAATAGGAAAAGCTCCCATGTTCCAATTTCCAAACGGGACCTGAATTGTCCTATCAACGTATAGCCAACCGTATACAGTTCGTGGCTGACTGACAGTAATGCATACGCTGTCTTTTCTTTTCCTGAAAGGAAGTAGTAGTAGTAGATACGCTGTCTCCTTTGAAGCCAAGTCTTATGGCACCTACGTACAAGGGCACTCCATGGACTTGCCATCGCTCCCAGCACACACAGGCGACGTTTCGTCTTCCAGGGATGAGGTGAGACAGGTAGAAAAAGCTGGCTGGTACCATGCACAAGCAGTACTGACCGCCCGGCGATTCGGCGCGAGCACGGCACGGCACGGCGAGGGGCACGGCGAGCGAGCACGGCATTGATTTGAAGTGCCCCGGCCATTTGTTGGTACGGAGTTCTCGTCGTACGCGCGCGCACGGATGGAACCGTCGGCGTCGGTGTCGGTGGTTTCGGGTCGCACGTCTGCTCCTCGCTCGTCGAGACGGATGGGTGTGGTGTGGGGGAGGAGGCGAGGGCGAGGGCGAGCTCCGCACCTCGCTCTCGTGACCATTACGTCGCGTAAGACAATATAATTTAAAAGGAGAAAGTAGATTTTTTTTAGTCGTTTTGTTGAGCTCTCTATGGCTGTCCATCACCTGGGCATGCACGTGCCGGAGTTTAGTAGTAGTTGTAGTAGGCCCCCTTCTTTTGAGCTTCTGGGCTAGCTTATAGCTGTGGGATGCCATAAGCCCAAAAGAAGGGAAGGCCCGTTGGGAGATGCTCATTCAAAACTCGTTGGTAGTAAGAAGCTGGCAAATTGTAGCTTCCCAAGCTTATGGGTATTGACTTTTGGAAACTGTCCCCGGACTTGGTGAATGAATTACGTTCGTATGCCACCGCGTCCTCCACCTCCCCAGTCCCCCACCCCTCACCTCAACCCGCGCCCCGCTCTTCTGCCCTCCTCAGCTCTCTCTCACCTCGGCTCTCCCACCCCGCCGCCCCAACCCACCACCAGCACCGCCGCCGCCGCTCCCTGCCCTCCCCTCTCTCTTTCCCAAGATGCACCACCCGACCCGCTGCGAGCCGCCTGCCCCGCCACCAGCTCCCTCCCCGTCGCCGCCCAGCCCAGATCTCGCCCCGGCCCGTCCTCCACGCAACCCATCCTCCTCCCTCGCCAGCCCAGATCCCGCCGCCGGTCCCGCTCCCCCCTCCTTGTCCCCCGTCGACGGGGTGACTGCCAATGTTGAGGAACCCGAGCTCGCCCCGTCCACTCGTCGATCCCGAGCCCACACCCCCATCCGCTCGTGCCATCGTGTTCCGGCTGCTCCTGGAGAAGGCCGAGGAGGAGTTCAGGTTCCGGCAGGAGGGCGCACTCTCCATTCCCTGCTAGACCGAGCTCGTCGGGCCCCGACGCCGGACCGCCACTGCTCCGCGCCCGACCACCGCTGCCGTCCACCGTCCCGATCAGCCGCCACTGGCCCGGATCTGACGGCTGGAGCCGCCACCAACCATGCCCCCGCCACCTTCCTGCCCCGACCTCCTCCCTCTTCCACCGGGCCGAGCCTCCTCTTCCATCGGGCCTGCCCCGGCTGCCTCCACCACAATGGATGCCGGTGCTGAGCTACCCCGCCTCCTCCCAATCCCGCCGGTGCCGAAGCTCCGACAATTCCCCATCCTCCTACCTCACCCCTCCGTTCACCGCAGCAACCGACGGGCCTAAGGTCGCCACCATCCCATCCGGCTCCCTCCCTCCTCGGTTCACCGCCACAGATCTGGCAAGACCGGCGTCGCCCCGAGCCCCTTCTTCCACCGGCCCGCCGCCGCCCCTAGCCCCTCCCCCACCGTCGGCCATCGCCTGGGGCTTGAATTGTGTTTAATTTGTATGAGCTAAGAAGAACGATATTAACAATAAACAAAGCATAAATAACTTTAAGGGTATTATAGATATTGCACAATTTATTAGAGCAAATAAGCTCTATCTCATAAGCTAAAAAGAAGGGGATCCCGGCTTCCTCCCATCAGAGCTTCTACGGGAAGTTAAGCTTAAGCCGGTTTTGTCATAAGCCTAAGCCGAAAAGAAGGGGGCCGTAGTTTGCTACTTGAACCGGGGGTGACCATGTGAGGACCATCTACTTTGTCTGTTTGTTAAATATGTATTCGTGCTCAGAAACATTTGTCTGTGTGATTCAGAAAATATGACGCTTTTAGATAGCAATCTGACCATCAACTTCTATCATAATGTATTACTTAAAAGGATAAAGATATTACAATTTGAAATAATACTTCTCGTAACAAATATAATGATATTGTTTTATTACGATCGATCTAAAAAGTCTGTGTATGTTAACGGTCAAAGTTAAAAATAGCTTGCTCTAGATACCTTATTCAAGTAATCAATAACTCGCAAAAAAACTTGCAAAAAAAAAGAAATTTGAGCACTCGAATTCTGAAACATCGTAGGAGTATATCTCTAGACAGAGAGGGTATCATTTTGCATGTACACGTATTGATCAATGAATAAACAGCTGGGGAAACTCCCCCACCTGAATTTCAAAAAAATAATGCTCAGAAATTGCTCCAACAGCTAAATATCATAAGCACGTGGTGACCTGGTGAGTTTAATCAATCACAAGCAGTGGCGCGAGATGTATAGTAGTAACAGATAAGCACACGGCCTTGGCACAGTAGATTTACATGGGCATATGAACAAGAACTGCACCACCAGCATTCGTACCATTACAAGTTACAACCACATTTAATTTACACAATGTTAAAAGGTAAAGGTACTTCGAGTGGAAGCGCATGTCTTCCGTCCCGTGATCTGGACGCAAAAGCTTGGGCGAACTTCTGAAGCAGACCTATCAAAGATCACGAAGCATCGCTGGATCTCAGGTGCTCAACAGACGGCATTTCTCTCCGGACCTGAAGAAAGTTGAAGATGGCAGCAGTTACAGAAACTGCTGTAGGAAATGTTTCCTTCATCTTTGATAAAACTATTAGTCTACATCAAATTCAGTCAAAAAAAGTGAATACCAGAAATAAAAGTGACTCGTGATGAACAAAGGTGATAATTTGCCACCTATATGCTTAGATTACTGTTAAAGAACTCTTGTGTAGAAGGAGAAGGCACATACTTGTCTTTACCGTTGCATAAGTTTTTCACCGGATATGGAACGGTTCATTGAGAGCCAGATCCTGACGCACGAGTTGCTGAAGAAGCATCATTTACAACAGCATGGTTGGGGGATATCAGCCTTTGATTATTTGCATCTGAAGGAGGACAAACACCAGTGGCAGAAGCAGCAGATGATCCAGTGCCATCAGTTGCCTCATGCCATTCCATCATGCGAGCTACCGCAGCAAACCCGACATTGACCTCCCTCCTTACTTCAGAGCCAAGATCAGACATAGTGTTGCTCCGAGAAAACCACCTTTCTTTCCATCCACGTGTACTCTTTGTTATAGAATCCTTGTATCTGGCAGTGTAAAGAATACCCACAGGTAAGATACTGATGCAGTGATGCATGTTTTTCGTTGTATTGGGTGTTTTAAAGGAGTTGGAGTATACTTCATCGAAGCTGACTGCAGACGAGATAGTGTGTCAGAGAACGACTGCATATCAGATGTTTCTGCTCTATCTTGATTGACAGGTGCAGATTGATATTCAGAACTCCTGATCAACATACAACGTGAGTAAACCTCTAGAAAGGAATATAGCACAGACATAGTACCATAGGTTTCAGGAAATACCTATTGATTGATCTACCACCATGCAGAGATGGATTGGTAGCATCCTGGTCAGAATGACCCAGGTTTAGCTGCAAAGCTCCAACTGGATGTACCTGTTCTGTAGCAGCAAAAGTAGCAAAAGGGCGAGCAGATTGTGCATAATCTCCTTGTTCGCCTGAACTTGCAAGAGTGGAGCCACCAGGAGCAACCTCGTTTGTTGTGAAAACCAGAATTTGTGGGCGGCCATTTGCTCCTGATCTGCTGCGGTGCCCATTTCTTGTATCATGTCGGTGTGACCTACGCATTGCTGCAGCAGCAGTC
Organism: Stipa capillata; assembly: GCA_019208055.1. NCBI lineage: Eukaryota > Viridiplantae > Streptophyta > Magnoliopsida > Poales > Poaceae > Stipa > Stipa capillata. Next base: position 77,466 of record JAGXJF010002073.1, on the reverse strand, counting down.
AAGTGCTGTATAATGCGTTCTTCAAGTTCAGCATCATCTGCTCCTACAGGGACCTGAAATCAGAGATTCATATATCAATATATCTGCATGCAGTAAGTCCCCAAGGACAGCAAATAGGCCATTATCACAAAGATCATCAAACGTGAGTGATAAACATGCTGCACCTCAAAATCACCCAGCACTGGATGACGGAAAACAGCAGCAGCGCGCGGACGATTTTCTCGCATGCTCCTCTCATGTTCAACAGCCTCCAGTAGCTCTTGGCTGCATACTTCCAAATATTAAATGAGAACCAACATAAGATGGCATTCACTCGCTGAGGAGATACACAGGATACATGTTGCACCTCATAGGATCCTTCATGCTGATAGGCTGCCAACACATGGGACACTGAGAGCTTCTCTGGCACCTAGATTGTTTGGAAGGAGATTACGAACATCTTGTCATTTCTTCATTCTCCACTAATGCAATAAAAACGCAGTGTTGACTGCTTTTTGTCAAAAGAAATTTACAAACAGATTGATTGGATGTTGACTTCTAAATACAATTTTTCTCCTGAATCAAATGAGTTCTATCTCAAGCATTCTTGTCAAGGAAATTTAGCATGAAATTATTTTATATGTCTTGCATTGTGTCATAAATAGACTGCATGAATCTATGATCATATTTGATACCACCCACAAAATTAACTGCATGTTATGTTTGATATAACTTCAGAATCTATCCCAGGAATCCACAAGTCATTGGAAAGTGCAAAAATAGCTTCATGAGCACATTGTAAAGGGACTTTCACGTTAAGAACTATTCCAACAAAACTACCATTGTAGGCTTTTGGCACACATGGCACAAACTCAATAACAAATACTAGTATTGCATTACGGAAATCTTCTGACAGAACAGCTCGGTCAAGTAATCTCGCACTGAAGTTAGGAATGGCATTTGCTACAACTACAACACGGTCCCCCATCTAATGAATGAATATTGTTGATAAAACATGCATCCCTGTGAATGATATGTTCCACATGCTGAAACATGTTCTACAGAGTTATTCAGTGCTTCAGGTATATGTGGTCATTTCCAACTTGTATAGGCGAGTTAAGTACAACTGAAGAGAAATGGAATGTACCAAACACACGACCTGTTTCTCAAAGTTAATGATTCATCTGACAAATCATATCGCAATTCAGTGTGATAACAAGCAAGGATTCAAAACACTGTAAGCTGATCACATTAAAACAGGAAATTTTGAAATTCTTACAAATCAAAATACCTTTTCCAGAATATCACAGTCAAATTGCATTAGGAATGTGTAACCACAATTATCAGACAAACACCGGTCTTACTTAATTACCGTGTAGCTTAAAGCAAGGTTGTTTGTCATGATGGAACAAGATTATTACGAGAATAAACCAAAGAACACGGGAAAAATACTAGACGGAGTGCAAAATGGTCAGGAGAACATTGGACAAGTTTCATCATGGGATGCATAATATGTGCCATTCAGAAACAAAACCAGCCTATTCTACATTACCAATTACAATAAATTACATTTCTTTAAACTGATTTTATGCATCATCAATTCCAAATAAATAAGTAGTATATGAGATAATGAGAATAAAAATAACACACAACAAGATCGTTGCATTAGGCCAGCAAGGAACATTACCATTCAAGAATGCACTGGAGATGGTAGTCATGGTTGCAACTCGTCACCTGCGAGGTAAAACACCAACGGGACAAGCAGAAAGAATAAGTACATCGATCACAAGCATGCTACTGAACCGAAAGGCCCCACCGCGGCGGATGCAGACCGTGGAGGGTTCGCCGTCGCAGAAGGGCTCGAGGCAGATGCTGCAGGCGTCGTCGCAGGCGTCCTGCACGCCTCCCTCCACGAATGCCGCCGCCGAGGACAGCTTGCTCTCCATCTTCTCCTTCTTTTCAATCTCCGCACGACCAAACAGGCTTGATTATCTAGCTGCTCTCGCGCAAGATTCCTGCACCCAACGGCCAAAAGAAAACAGCGTATCTTGGTGAAATTTTGCAGAGAAAACCAGTATATCAATCGAAAGAAGAACCCACTGCTCAAATATTCACCTATCCACGCAATAAAATCAACCAAATGGCAACAGACACCACAAAATCGAGCCAATTCGACCAAAACTGTAGGAGAAAACTATAAAAAAAAACCGAAAGCATGGGAAAACGGAACTGCCACGGATTGGAAGGCTACCTGCTCCTGATTTCTGGCAAGAAATTTCGGATTTGGTCGGAGCAGTCAGCAAATTATTTCAATCCCCAAGGAATTGTTCCACCTCGGCGACGGAGACGACGTCGCCTGCGGGGGAGGAGGGGAGTCGGAGACGCCGGCATTAAAAATCCGTCACCCCCTTTCTCCCTTCCCCTACGCCAATGACCGGTGGGGCCGGGTAACGGTGGGCCCGCCTTCTCTAGAGACGTTTATCGCAGGGGTGTTGCTAAAATTTGATAGGCGCGCGCCGTGCCTATAATGTGTGTTGCTGACCTGTGGGTCCATCAAGGGCATGGCCCTACCTGTTAGCGATACATGCATGTGATCACGAGGTGGGAAATGTTGATTGGTGGAGCAGGCCAGGAATTATTGTTGGGTTTAGACAGTGTCAACTACGTTGCAGCTTTTTGTGTCAAAAGTTAATCCACCTTGTTGACTAAAATAGAGTTGCACCACGCCCAGGTGGCAACACTACTAGGCAAGCGGTGCACGGGAGCACGTCCCAATCATGGCCTGATTGCTGATTGGAACTCAGAAAACTCGTAAGAATTTTAGTCGGAAAAAAATAACAGAAGAATGTTAGAATGTTTGCAGGAAATAGTTCACTTCCCGTAGAACTCAAGAAATAAAATGTTGCATTCTTATTTGGGGCCTCAAAGTGTGCTGTGTGTCGACTTGATTAGGGGAAAGACTCTGTCGTGGCAATGTACCTAATGTGATGGATGAGGTTATGACTTTTTCCCTGCTCTCCTTCGCTAAATTAAATGGGCGAAGAGACTCGGTGGAGCTGACCGTAAAGTCTTACTCCCTTCGATCAAAAAGTAAGTTGTCTTAGAATTTTAAATAGTCAAAAACTTTAATGTTTGACCATTGATATATAAAGAATTATCAACATTGATAAAATAAATTGACACTATTATATTCATCATCAAATACACTTTTATAATATATAATTATTTTTATTTGAAATAACATATTTTTGAAAAAAGGATGATCAAAGTGTTACCTTAAAAATTATGTCAATGTCTCAAACTACTTATATTTCAAATTAGATGGAGTAGTTAAAACGATCACTCAGACCATACATACTTATTCCATGAGATGGTTTTTTGCCTGTCAAAGAAGACTTGTAAGAATAATAGAGTAGTGCTTCTATACTCTTCTAATCTGTTTTTTACATGATTTTTAAAGCGTTGCACGAATCTCAAAGACACCCTGGTGCTTTTCCTCATGGACTTAGCCCGTATCCAAACCCGCTCGAGGCCTGCATCCAAACCAACCCGATCCCAAATTCTTCTCTTCATCCCCTGCCGCCTCTCCCTGGCGTGCGAGAGCCAAACCAAATCATTACCCGCGCCGCTGCCTCTGCCCCATCGCCGGCACCGCGTGCTCCGCACCGCCAGCCCCGCTGTCGCTGCTGCTCCACTCCTCCGCCGCGGCCTGTGGCGCCGGCTCTGGTTAAAGCAACGTGATGTACAGGCGCTTACTGAGGACTTGCTCTGCGGAGAACCTTCTGGAGACATCACAGCACATCTATCGCCTCACGAGGTCCTTGGCCAGTGGCGACACCCCCGCGAAAAGCCTCGGCGGGAACCTCGGGCTACCCCACAACATAGTCGAGAACACCTCGCTGCCCATCTCACCGCTGAACGGTAGCACGTTGCCGGTGAGGAGCACGTATAGGACCACCCCGGCGCTCCAGACGTCGGCCTTCTCCCGTAGTCGCCGCCCCACCACCTCCAGCGCCACGTAGTGCAGCGTCCCCCGCTGCCGACCCATGCAGCAGACCCGAACTCCGCCAGCCGTGCGAGTAGGGGGCCGTCGCCGCTGCTGTAGGCGTTGAGGAGGACATTGTCCGGCTTGACGCCGCGGCGGTGGCAGATCGCGAGCGTCTCGGCGAGCTACGCGGCCATCGTGGCGGCCTTGGGCTTCTGCACGAGCGCGCCGTGGCGGAGGCGGACCCTGTCACGATCCCGAGGAGTTTCTCAATTGTGGACGTAGAGCAGTTACATTACCAACACAACATTAAACATCCAAACTTTATTATAGTACAGGAAATTAAGTTTAACAGCGGTTGATTTTACAGTAGACTGGGGCATCCGAGCCCAAAACTTACAACCAAAAGGGACCTATATCACAGGCGCCTCGAGCGCGAATAAGACCTAGAACTCATATTCATCGACATCGAAGTGTCCTTCATCATAAAGTTCTTCTTCTTCCTGCATATCTGTGATAATTGGTGCAGTAATAAGTACATGACATACTCAGCAAGCCACATTGGGAAATTGCCCTACATTGCTACATGTCTGATTCTCAAATGAGAGGTATATGGCTTAGTATTTGGTGGATGCATAATCTTAATCTCCGCCTTAGTAATTAAAATCTCCTCATTAAAACATTTCAACTACAAATCATTGTGTTTTAGCAACCCTACTGGGTTAACGTCAGATTCAGCTAAACATTGTTAATTTCTACTTATGCCTTGTACTGAGAATCACCTCCAAACACAGCTTCATTAACCGCAAGCACGGCGTATTCGAATACCATTTGGTTTAACTCTGCAGAGTGGCTCAGCTTTACCCACATGATATCCATACCTCTTAGTGTCACTGTAGATCTACACACACCCACGGTGTGTTGACAAAGGTAGGTTAACAAGACTTTTTATCTGCTCTATCTTTTGAAGTTTCTACCCAGAAACACTAGATCACTCGCTCTCCCGGGAGCTAACGGGCCAGTGTCAACTTCGCGATCCGGGAGTCGGGTGAGTTACCGCTATGATTTCCTAATAAATGGCCTATCACCTCACTCGCTTCTGTGGGCCTTCCAGAGAAGTGGAACGGCAAGCTAGTCTGTAGTTGTTCAGCAGGTAGAGTAGATTTACTAGGCCAAGTTTGACAAGTCAAACATGTGGTTGAGCGGTTCTATGTTCATCATTGAGCACAAGGGTCTTATCCTTAACTGCCCTGAGTAATGCAATCCACCAGATCACCCTTACTTCATGGAAGGGGTATGGCTGCACAATTAATACATGAAGGGCCCCCATCTTCTCTGTCCCCACCCGTCGGCAATTTCTCTTTAAAAACACATACTCCGAGTTTTGAGCTAGGGTTACCAATATTCCTGAATACTATCTAGCCTAGCCTCTAATGCCGGTGAAGGATACTGACATGACTTATATTTATCCTAAGGTTTTCAAGGTGAATATGGCCTACAAAAATTAACTGGGCTGTGGGGTGGTAGGTGTTAACTACACAATCATGCCATTCAAAAATATCACATATGAAATTATCATGTGAAAAGATAATTAATTAGACTATGTCGGCGGAATGGGGACCCACGGTCCCCCGAACCGCCGGCGCAGGCCAACCAGAGGCCACAGGGCGTGACACGTGGCGGCCTTATCGGCAAAAGCCCCGCTGGAGAAGCAGGTGGGCCCGGTGGTCAAACCCGGGCACTCGGGGGATTCCCCCGAGTGCCACGTTCGTGCGAGCCATCTAAGGGCCTTGCGGTCCCGAGGGTCCAAGGCCCAAGAATCAAGGAAGCGATCGGGGCCCTCTCCCCGAGCGACCGGCATCCCGCAAGGCGTGGGCCCAGAAGAGTGCTCGGGAGGGTCCCCGGGCGGACCCCCCGAGCACCTCCCCCGAGCGGAGTCCCGAGCGACCCCCCGACGGACGCTCCCCGAGCGCCCGGGGTCGGCCAAGGCAGTCCGGGACAGCTGGCGCTCTCCGAGGCCGAAGGGGCTGCTCGGGGGAGGTAGCGCTCGGGGGTCGTGGGGCCCCCCCTGTGGGGCCCTCCTCCGGGCTGCCGCAGCAGTAAGCTGGCTTCTTCCATAAGCCTTAGTCCCGGCAGAGGCATTTAATGCCTGTCATTCAGGCATTAAATGCTAAAGTCCCGTATGGGCATGATATCGATCAGGCCAGTCCCATCCCCGCAGGGCAAATCCCTTTTTGCCATAGCCCCTGTCAGGGGATGGGGTCCGTCTGACAGGGTTGTTGACCGGCCAGGCGCGCTGCCCCGCGCGCCCGCGTCGCTGTCACCCCTTTCCGCCCCTTTGGGTCAAATCACCGCGCGCCTCGTGGCCCGCGTTTGGTCGCTGACGCGCGGGGCCCAGGGGCGGATACTTCACCGACTTAGTCAGGAGGGGCCCGGCAAGCCTCTCTTCGCGGGTCCCGCTGAGCATAAAGCTGTCAGCCCCCCCCCCGGCGGAGGGCATGGCGAGAAGACACGCGGCGCGAACACCGGCGCGGCGCATTAAATGAAGAGGTAGGCGTTTCCTTAGCGCTCACGATACCAGGTGCAATAGCCTTTGCTTGGCCTCTGTGGTGAACCCCCGGCTATATAAGGGGAGTTCCCAGACCATGCAAAGGGTTCGGATTCCAGAGAGAAAAAGGGGCGCTGGTTAGATTTCTTTATTCGGTATTAGAAGATCAGCTAGCCTGTTTGTAAGGAAGAACACCCCTGTAATCTTGATAGGATCAATACACCCACAACGAAGCAGGACGTAGGGTATTACACCTCCGGGTGGCCTGAACCTGGAAAAATCCCTGTGTCTCCGGCATCAAGCATCATAACCGCCCTCATCCTTGAAACGCCATCACCGGCTCATAAGAAGAACTCTATATCGCCCCCAGGCCGAACCAACAAGGGGGTCCATTCGGACCACCGCTAGAGACGTTTACTCGTCGACAGCTGGCGCGCCAGGTAGGGGGCGTCTAGAGTTTTTTCGAGCCTGCTCCCATGGCGAATCCCGATCTGCCCCAAGATGATCTGCCTCAAAATGAGGTGAGCTTGGGCGGAAACGAAGCATCGGACGAGTCGGACCCCGCCGGCCTCGACGATCTGCTCAACGACACCGGCGGGGCGTCATCGGCTGCTGCCCGCTTTGAGTTCCGGCCACGCGCGCGGGCCTCTGGAGATGTTGCCGGGCCTTCTCGGCCGCCTCCGCCTCGCCGTCGGCTGGACTTCGCGGATACCGGGGAAGGAAACACGCTGCAGGCGGCGCAATACCTCCTCCGGCATCCTCCCGTCCCGGTGCCAGCGGCGTCCCCCGTGGGCCCGTGGCTCCAGGACCTCGCTAACCTGGTCGACACCGCCCGACGCGAAGCAGCGGCCAGGAGCGTCCACGCTTCTTCCGGGCGCGCCGGTGCCCGCACCGTCCCCTCAGCGGCTTCGCCGCCGGTGCCAGCGCGTCTGCCGCGCGCGCCTGCCGGTGGTCGGCGCGACGGATCTCCACCCTCGGTCGCCTCTCCGGCACGGGGGAACCCTCAAGATCTTCGCCACCGCCTCGGTAGGCGCGAAGTGGAGGACGCACGCACCGTCATCGAGCGCCAGCGCGAGCGCGACAGGGCGGACGAGGTCCATTCCTCCTCCGGCCCTGTCGCCGGCCGCGCGCGCTCCCGGGCGCATCACCCCGTCCGGCAAGACGAGGAGACCGGCAACCCCCGTTATGGGGCGGGTTGCCAGGCCTTCACGCCCGAACTTCGACGCGTCACCTGGCCAAATAAATTTCGCCCAGAGCTGCCGCAGAAGTACGATGGGTCTTTCCACCCTGAGGAGTTCCTCCAGATCTACCCCACCGCGGTGGAGGCCGCTGGAGGCGACGAGAAGGTCATGGCCAACTGGTTCCCGATGGCCCTCAAGGGTTCGGCCCGGTCCTGGCTCATGAACCTCCCCTCAGGATCCATTTCATCCTGGGAGGACCTTTGCCACCAGTTCGTGGCGAACTTCCAGGGCACTTTCGAGCGTCCTGGCACGGAGAGCGATCTCCACGCTCTCCGGCAGCGAAAAGGGGAGACGTTGCGGCACTTCATTCAGCGTTTCAGCCAGGTGCGCAACACCATCCCCAAGATATCTCACCAAGCAGTTATCGTCGCTTTCCGACAAGGAGTCCGCGACGAAAAGATGCTGGAGAAGCTGGGCACCCGGGACGTCCAGTCCACCGCGGACTTGTTCGCTATCGCGGACAAGTGCGCTAAGGCGGCGGAAGCCCGTGCTTGGCATGACCCGCGCCCCGACCAATCGACGGTCGAGGACGCCGGCCCTTCTCGCTCCTCCGGGAAGCGGGATAAGAAGGGCAAGAAGCGTAAGTCCGAGCCCGTCGCGGCGGCGGAGGCTAAGCCTCGTAAGCCCTCGCGCGGCGGGCCCAGCGGCGGCAAGAAGCCACCCCGAGCTCCTCAGCCGAGTTCGGGTCTGTGGTGTCCCATCCACGAGACCGAGCGGCATGACCTCTCCGAATGCCGGACGGTCAAGTTCCTCGCCGAGAGGAACAAAAAGCAGAGGGAGGAGCGCCTCGCCGAGGGCGGTGACAACCCCGGCGGACAAGAAGAAGACCTCGGTTTTCAGGAGCCGCAGGCGGTGGCATGCATCAGCGGGGGCGCCTTCACGCCCTCTTCGCGCCGCCAGTTTAAGCTTTTGGCGCGTGAAGTGTGCTCAGCGACCCCGAGCTCCGACGCATCCCGAGCGCTCAAGTGGTCGGCTTCCCCGATCACTTTCGACTGTTCGGACCACCCCGCGAGCATCTCCGGCGTGGGACGCCTCCCGCTCGTGGTCTCCCCCACCATCTGCAACATTAAGGTAACCCGCATGCTGATCGACGGGGGCGCAGGGCTTAATCTCCTGTCCCCCGAAGTATTTAGCAAAATGCAGGTGCCACCTGGGGGACCTGAAGGCGACGCTGCCGTTCTACGGCGTCTCTCCCGGCCTCACCATGCCTTTGGGCCAGGTGTCCTTAATGGTCACCTTCGGCACCAAGGGCAACCATCGGACCGAGAACATCATCTTCGATGTTTCCGAGTTCGAGCTCCCCTACAACGGCATCTTGGGGCGTCCGGCGCTCGCCAAATTCATGATGGCTTGCCATTATGCTTACTTGACGATCAAAATGCCGGGCCCCAACGGCACCATCACCGTGCCAGCCGACATCCAGGGCTCCGTCGCCTGCGCCGAGCAGCTTTTCTCCAAAGTCGCTGCTGCCTTCAACGACGCCCCCGAGCTCCCCGAGTCCTCGGGTCCGCCTCCAACCAAGGCCAGAGTCGCTGCCGATGACTCTGTCCCTGTTAAGGAGGTGGCCCTGGGGGAAGACGCGTCCAAGACCGGCAAGATCGGCGGTCGCCTGACCGCCAAATAGGAAGGCGCGCTCGTCACTTTCCTCCGGGCAAACGCTGACGTGTTTGCGTGGCAACCGTCCGACATGCCCGGGGTCCCTAGGGAAGTGACTGAGCACCGTCTTGCCGTGCGTCCCGACGCTCGGCCCATCCGGCAGAAGGTGCGCCGCCAAGCACCAGAACGGCAGGAGTTCGTCCGAGAGGAGGTCGACAGGCTCCTCGGGGCCGGCTTCATCCGGGAAGTCCTGCACCCCGAGTGGCTCGCCAACCCCGTCGTCGTGCCCAAGCCGAACGGCAAGCTGAGGATGTGCGTGGACTACACCGACCTCAATAAGGCTTGTCCTAAAGACCCTTTTCCTTTACCTCGCATCGATCAGATAGTAGATTCCACCGCGGGGTGTGATCTTCTCTGTTTTTTAGATGCCTACTCTGGTTATCATCAGATTAGTATGGCGGTAGAGGATGAAGAGAAAACTTCATTTACAACCCCTGCGGGGACCTTTTGCTATGTCCGCATGCCTTTCGGGTTAAAAAACGCTGGCCCGACCTATCAACGGGCCATGCGTATGACTTTGCAGTCGCAGCTGGGTCGCAATGTGGAGGCCTACATCGACGACCTCGTCGTCAAGTCAAGACGCGAGGAGACGCTCATCGAGGATCTCGCCGAGACTTTCAATAGTCTCCGCAGTACTCGTATGAAGCTGAACCCCGAGAAGTGCATCTTCGGGGTCCCATCCGGCAAACTTCTCGGCTACTTGGTCTCAAGCAGAGGCATTGAAGCCAACCCCGAGAAGATCCGGGCCATCGACCAGATGCGCCCGCCAGCTCGCCTCAAGGACGTGCAGCGCCTAACGGGCTGCATGGCTGCCTTGGGACGATTCATTTCCAAGCTTGGGGAGCGGGGCCTCCCCTTGTTCAAGCTCCTCAAGAAGTCGGGCCATTTCGAGTGGACCCCTGAGGCCGAGCAGGCCCTCGAAGGCCTCAAGAAGTACCTCACATCACCTCCGGTCTTGGTGGCGCCGAGACCCGAGGAGCCTTTGCTCCTCTATCTCTCGGTGACACCCCGGGTGGTAAGCGCCGTCCTCGTCGTCGAGCGGGAGGTCGGGGCCGAGCTCGCGGCACCCCTCGACCCGGCGCAAGAGCTCGGGCCGCCGCTCCCGAGTGGTGACCCCGAGCAGCCAGAAGAAACCCCCGAGAGCGAGCTCCCGAGCAAGGCTCTCGGGGGAGCGGGCGGAGCTCTCGGACCCGAGTCCCCGAGCGCCCCCAATCCCGAAGGCTCAGCCCATCACCCGAGCATACCCGAGCAACCCGTCTTGCGCGGGGATGAAGTCAATCGCTCGGGGGCTGGGCCCGAGCAGCCTTCTACTCGGGTGCGCATACAGCAGCATCCCGTGTACTTCGTCAGTGAAGTATTGCGGGACGCCAAGACGCGCTACCCTCAAGCACAGAAGCTCCTCTACGCGGTGCTCGTCGCGTCGAGGAAGCTTCGGCATTATTTCCAAGCGCACGAGGTCCGGGTGGTTACGGCCTTCCCCCTCGAGCGAATCCTCCGCAACCGGGAGGCCACTGGACGAGTCGTCGAGTGGGCCATCGAGCTCGGGGAGTTCAACCTCCGCTTCGTCAGCAACCATGCAATCAAGAGCCGAGCTCTGGCCGACTTTGTCGCCGAGTGGACGCCGGTGCCAGAAGACGAATGCGAGCAACTCCCCTCCGACCCGGGTCAGGGAGGAACCGAGCACTGGACGCTGCACTTCGACGGTTCCCTCACGCTCAAAGGCGCGGGGGCTGGAGTAGTTCTCACCGCTCCGACCGGTGAGACCCTCCAGTACGTCGTGCAGTTACTCTTTCGCGCCACCAACAACATGGCCGAGTACGAAGGCCTCCTTGCAGGGCTGCGCGCCGCCGCATCCCTCGGGATCCGCCGTCTGCTCGTCAAAGGCGACTCCCAGTTAGTCGTCAATCAAGTGTCAAAGGAATACCAGTGTTCGGACCCCCAAATGGCAGCGTACCTGAGCGAAGTCAGGAGGTTGGAACGGCGTTTCGATGGCCTGGAGCTCCAGCACATCCCTCGCCGCTTCAACGACGCCGCCGACATTCTATCGCGACTGGCCTCCTCTCGGGAGCCGGTCCCGGCTGGGACCTTTGAAGAAAGGCTCTCTCGGCCGTCCGTTGAGGCCGCCGACCAAGACGAAGGGGGAACCTCGCGCCCAGGCGAGTCTACCCAGGCGGCACCTTCAGTGGGAAATCCTCCCGTCAGGCCACCGCCGGGTGAGCACCTCGTGCTCACCATCTGTCCTCAGGTCGTCCCTTGGATCTCCGAGATCCGGGCATACCTGAAAGAAAATATCCTTCCCGAAGACGAAGCCGTTGCAGAAAGAATTGCGCGGCAATCAACAAGGTACGCGCTCGTAGATGGGGACCTCTATCGGCGCGGCACCAATGGCATTCTTATGAAGTGCATTTCTTGGGAGGAAGGCCACGATATACTCGTGGATATCCACGAGGGCGAGTGCGGTAGCCATGCATCGTCTCGCACGATGGTCGGTAAAGCCTTTCGGCAAGGATTTTACTGGCCGACAGCCCTCGAGGACGCCTTTGAGCTGGTTCGACGCTGCGAAGCCTGCCAATTCCACGCCAAGCAGATACATCAGCCCGCTCAGGCACTCCAGACCATCCCCCTCTCGTGGCCTTTCGCGGTCTGGGGGCTGGATATATTGGGGCCGTTCCCCCGAGCAGTCGGGGGCTACGAGTACCTCTACGTCGCCATCGACAAATTCACCAAATGGACGGAAGCCGAGGCAGTCGTCAAGATCAACAAACAATCGGCGATCAAGTTCATCCGAGGCATCATGAGCCGGTTCGGGGTGCCCAGCCGCATCATCACCGACAACGGCACACAGTTCACGAGCGACGCTTTCCTCGAGTACTGCCAAGCCCTCGGGACAGAGATTTGCTTCGCCTCTGTCGCACACCCCCGAGCCAACGGGCAGGTTGAGCGTGCGAACGCCCAAGTCCTTCGGGGGCTCAAGACAAGATCTTTCGACAGACTCAAGAAATGCGGCGCTGGCTGGATAGAAGAGCTCCCCGCCGTCCTTTGGTCCATCCGGACGTCCCCCAGTCGGGCGACCGGTGAAACCCCCTTCTTCCTCGTTTACGGGGCAGAAGCGATGCTTCCTTCCGAGCTCACCTTCCGCTCCCCTCGGGTCGCGGCGTACTCGGAGGAAGATCAAGACCGGCGCAGACTCGAAGACGTCAACTTCCTCGAAGAGCATAGATGCCGAGCTGCCCTTCGCGCTGCCAGATACCAGCAAAGCCTTCGCCGCTACCATGAGCGTCGTGTCAAGCCAAGGTCTCTCGAAGTCGGGGACTTGGTCCTTCGTCGGGCGCAGACGCGGGAAGGCAAGAACAAGCTCTCCCCTATGTGGGAAGGTCCATACCGAGTGACTCGAGTCACTCGGCCAGGCTCGGTGAGGCTCGCCGCCGAAGACGGAATGGAGCTGACCAACTCCTGGAACATCGAGCACTTGCGCAAGTTTTTCCCGTGAAATAGCCCGGGTAAGTTTTTGCTTTAAGGTCGGCTCCCCGAGTGCCAATTTGTGAGTCATGGGAAGTTCGGGTTCGTCACCCCAAGCCCCGGTCGCTCGGTCTGGTTCCCGAACCCCGAGCACCGGCCCGGCCGAAGGTCACCCGAGTATCCCGCACGCTCGCAGCCCTCGCTCGGGGGCTCCCTTGTATTCCCAGCTATTTTACATAGCGTTATGATCTATAAAGATGCAATCTTCCTTGATATGAATCCCCCATGCAAAATTTAAATTCCCTATGCCAGTATCAATATCAGTATTTCCTCCATAATTAGCAAAAGTGGTCTTTTCGCGCGGTGCGGGGCTCCCGAGCCCCCATCTCTCGGTGCGAGTAGGTCCCACCACTCCGAGCCCGAGCAGTCGGAGCTTATCCAAACATTTGTCGTCGGGTCGTAAGATGTTCGGGCAATTAGCTGTACCCCGAGCGCGTCCAAGTCAGGGCAAATAAGCCCCTGGCCACCGTGCTCTGCTGGTCAGCAGGACCCGAGCACCACCCGACTTCATGTCAGTCGGATAGCTCCACTCCTCGTGCTCGGGGCTGGTCGGCAGGCCCGAAAACCCGAGGGCCGCGTCAACAGGCAAACCCCCCGAGGGACCTGCGGAAAACACCCCTTTTGCTAAGAAAATCATGTAATCGTTCGCAAAGTGAACAGGTTCACCATTATGAAGTTCCCGGGCACCGCCCGCTGGATCAATACTAAAGTCACGGGGCGCCAAGTCACCCTGAGGCCCGATCTCTAAGCTAAGCTTCTAACCGCATTTCTATGTTTTCAAAGCTCCCGAGCACTATATATGAACGACTAGCTTTTCCTCGCCAATTTTTCCAATTGCCTCCTGTGCTCGCGATGGGTTTATACCTGAAGGCAGCGATGAAAGTCATGGGGAGTGCTTCGGGTTGTCCGCTTAAAGCCCTGGTGTCCTGCCTGGTTCCTTAACCCTGGACATCAGCCTGGTAAATAAGCCGCCCAAGTACCCTACGCGCTTTCACACGCGCCCGGCGGTGTCTTCCAGTAGCGTTTCCAGAGACATAAGGAAGCATTGCCGAGTTAAAATGAAAGTCCTCAAAGTTAGGAAAAATCACGTAGATACAATGATTAACGCAATACATATCAACAGTTAATTGTTGCAATAATTGTCCCGAGCGCAAAAACTTGGGCAAATTCTGCAGGCAAAATCAAGAAGATAAAAGAAGCTCGGCTCGGGGACACCCTGTGTCCCAAGGGCCGGGCCTCCGTAGCTTCAGTCGCAGTACGTCCAGCTCTCGGGGGCTGGGGGCTTTGGGGGCCTTCGGGGCGTCCCGAGGACCGTCCTCCGTCCCTCTCCGAGCAAGAACCGGATGCTTCGCCCGAAGCAAGCAAGGAAGTGAAGCCATTTCCAGTACAAGTACAACAAGAAAGAAAAAGCAAGGATCAAAGGGCTTTCGGGCCAAAGATCTCTTTGCATATCAGAAGCTTAAAAGTTCTTACAAAGGGGTCAAGCCCCGGGCTAAGAAAACAAAGACAGAAAAAGGGAGGGGAGCTACTCTCCGCCGGCGCCGCCGTCGCCATCGCCGGCACCTTCGCCATCGCCTGTGCCGGCATCCCCCGAGCGGGGAAAACCGCTGGGCGATTTCATCGGCCGCCCTGCGGACTGCCTTCCGGGCTTCCTCCTCGGCGGCCTCATCGATCACCTCGAGCCCCTCCAAGGCTGGCGTCAAAGGAAAGTTTGGGTCACGGCCGCGGTAGCAAGCCAGTGTGTGCTCCGCCACCACGACCGCCAACTCCCGGCCTTCTTCCTCAAGGCGGCGGCGCACGGCTTCGCCGAGCCCCTCGAGGCGCTCGGCGATCCTCTCGAAGCCCAAGGCGACGTTCGCCGGGTCGGCGTCGTAGCCCGGCAAGGAGGCGGTGCCAAGTCCAGCAGCCTCAGCGGCGTTCCTCGCGCGAAAGAAGATGGCCTTCATCACCCTCACCGTCTGGTCCCGCTCGGTGACCAGCCGGACCTTCTCCCTTTCAATCTCCTCCGTCACTGCGGTCGCCGCTAAGGACTCACGCTCCCTCAACTCCTCCGCCTCCCGGAGCTGGTTTTGGAGAATGCGTTTGGTCGCCTTTGAGTCTTCAAGCCGCTGCTTGAAGTGTTCGCTCTCCGAGCGGAGCTGCGCCATCTCCTTGGCGAGCTCCTCGCGAGCAACGGCCACCCGCGACTCGACTTCGGCGTCCAGCTTATTCGCCGCCTCGTCAAGGGAGTGCTTGAGTTGGCCGAGCTACTCTGCCTTCGCGTCGAGCTCTCCGTCCCGGAGAAGCTGCTGTTCTGCGCGGCGAGCGAGCTCGGCGGCGAGCTGCTTCAGCCGCGCCTCCTCGTCGGCGGCGCGCTTCTCCCGCCTCGCCAAGTCCAGCTCGCGCGGCTTCACCAGCGCGACCCGGCGGTTGAGCTCTCGCTCCTGCCGATCGAGCTCCCGCGTCCTCGGGATGATCTCCTCCCTCATCTCATGGAGGATATCCCGCTGGCGCTCGATCTTGGCAAGATCATTCTCATACTCTCGCTTGGCGACGCGAGTACGGGCCTCTAGCATCTCCACCATCTCCCCCAAGACCCGCTCCCGATCCTCTAAGGACTTCTCCTTGGAGAGGAGATCCTCGCGGAGCTGATCGATGGCGGCATGCGCGGCCTCCACTGCCGGCGTCTCCTCCGTCGTCGCCGGCACCTCCACCGTTGCCGGGACGTCCACCGTCGCCGGCGCCTCCATCGCCGCCGGCACCTCCACCGTCGCCGGCGCCTCCACCTCCGCGCTTGGAGCAGCCTCTTCCCGCCAAAAGCGGCGTCAGCACTCGGGGCTGGCGCCGTGCTCGGGGTAGGGCTCGCGCTCGGTGCAGAGGGCGCGCTCGGGGATGGGCCCACCGACTCGCTCGGAGCCGAAGGGCCGCTCGGGGGCGTAGCCGCGCTCGGGGTCGTCGAAGCCCTCGCCGCAGGAGGAGGGCTCGGGGACGGGCGAGTCCTCTTGCGCTCCCTAAGAGAACAGATGCAGACAAGTTCGGGTCAGCACCCCGAGCAGGACACTTAGCCAAAAAAAGGAAAAAGAGAAGTTGGAGGGAAGAAAGTTTTTCAAAACTTACTGCACGAGCCCCTTAAAACATGGCGTTCCACGCCGAGGGGTAGCGGCGGATCCTTCCTCTTCTGACCGGCGGCGGCGCCCGCGTCCGCCGCCGACGACGCGCCTCCAGAAGGCGCAACTCCAGAAGGCCTTTGCCCGGAGCCGCTACCCCCTGCCCCCTGGGCCGCAGAGCGCACGGGCGGAGGAGGCGGCGGTGCAGGGCCACTGCCTCCCGCCATCGGCGTCGTAGGGCGCACGGGCGGAGGCGGTGGCGGAGGCACCGGGCCAGAAAAGCGCAATGCGGGCCCTCCCTGCACGGAGGGGCCCGCCCCGGAGCTGCCTCCCGCGTCCGTCGGTCGCCTCCCCGTGGCCGGCGGTGCTTGTGGACGTAGCTTCGGCGCCTGCGGCCGCGGTGGCGGGGACGGAGGGGGGAGGGCTTGCCCCTTGCCCTTCGGATCGGCCGGATCATGGATCACGGCGGGGGCCCTCGGCTCCTGAGCTGCCCTCGCCGCTTCGGCCTCCTCGCCGCTCGCGAAGATCCGAATGCCCACCGCAGGCCTGCGGCTGCCGTCCTTCGGCGGGGCCACGATGCCCTTCGCGTCGCACGACGGCATCATGTCAAGGATGGCCTGGCGATCTGCGTTAACGCAGAGCGGCAGGTCCGGCCGCGACAGGACGGCGCTCGTGGCGTCCGGCACCCCGAGCAGCGACTTCAAGGTGGCCGCCAGCACCGCCTCGGTCCAGTTGTTGTCGGCGCCGACCTCCGTCCGGGTGACGTCCATGTCCCCGGTGTACATCCACGCTGGCCGCTCGCGTTTCCGCAGCGGCGCCAGCCGGCGTCGCAGAAAGTCGCCGACGACCATGGTGGCAGTCAACCCCAACTCCCGGAGTTGGGAGATGCGAAGGGTCATCACCACCAGCTCGTTGTCGTTCTCGACGAGATAATCCCACGACTTGTCATGCCTCGCCGGCTCCTCCGGAAGAGTGAGCGACTGCGCCGGGTCAGTGTTGATGTAGAACCACATCTGGCGCCAGTCGTCCCACTTGTTCCGCAGCGTTTGCTGGATGTAAGGATCAGCGAGCTTCGGGCGAAGCTGAAAGTTGGCACTCCCGCTGACCTCCGTCCGAGCCGAGCCCCGGCTTCTCCCGACGGAGCGGAGGACGAAGTAGTGCCGGAACAGCGGCACCGACGGCATCACCCCCGCGAACATCTCGCAGAGGTGGGCGAAGATCGCCAGCACCACCACGGAGTTGGGGGTGAGGTGCAAAAGGTGAATGCCGTAGGCCTCCAGCACCTCCAGGAAGAAGGGCGAGAACGGCGGAAGCAGCCCGGCGGCGAGGAAGCTGGCGAAGATGACGGTCTCGTCCGCCCGCGGCTCCGGCGGGTACGTTGCCGGCCGAACCCTTGTCGGGTGCGGCCGGCCCTCCGGCACCACTACCTTCCGAACCTTGTCCATGCCTCCTCATTGAGGAAGCGGGACTTGGGGAGCACGGCGTCATCGGCGTCCTGCGCCAGGGGGGGTCGATCGGGTGTGGACGGCGAGTCATGGCGGCAGGGATGGTGGCGAAGAAAGAGGCGAAGGTAACGAAGAGGGTTTTTCTTTTTCGGATGGCGAGAGGAAGAAGACGACGAAGAGCGCAAAAGCTTTGGGAGCGAAGTGTTTTGCGCAGGATTCGGAAGGTCGAAGAGGTGTGGGGCCGGTTTTCTTTTAAAGAAAAAAAGGCTTCGGAGGTGCAACCGCCCGCGCCCGTTGATCTTCCGCGCGATCGTGGGTTGTCAGTTGTCAGTCCGCTGCCACTGACAGTGGGCCTGCGGCCGCGCGAAACCCAGAGGGCGTGCAATCATGGCCTGCGGAATTACTGCCGCGCGCAGTAAAAAACGCAGTCGCACGAAACCCGGGGCACGCAAACGCCCGCGCGCGGCATTAAAAGGCGCGCGCCTTTCCCGCGCGGGGGTAAAAACCGAAGCGCCGCTGCCAGGTGGAGTGAGCGGATTGGCCGCTCTCTCCCCTCCGCACACGCGCATTAAAAGCGCTCCTCGGCAGGGCGCATGGAGATGGGCTGGCCTTTCTGCTCGGCCCATTAAATAAAAAGAGGGCCTTATCCCCAGTCGCGGCCCATTGGGCCGTCGCTGGAAGACAAGGCCGGGGGCTACTGTCGGCGGAATGGGGCCCAGGGTCCCCCGAACCGCCGGCGGAGGCCAACCAGAGGCCGCAGGGCATGACACGCGGTGGTCTTATCAGCAAGGGCCCCGCCGGAGCAGCAGGTGGGCCCAATAGTCAAAGCCCGGATACTCGGGGGGTTCCCCCGAGTGCCGCGTCCGTACGAGCAATCTAAGGGCCTCGCGGTCCCGAGGCTCCGAAGCCCAAGTCAAGGAAGCGCTCGGGGCTTACTCCCCGAGCGACCGGCGCCCCACAAGGCGTGGGCCCAGAGGAGTGCTCGGGAGGGTTCCCGAGCGGACCTCCCGACTCCTCCCTCGAAAGGGATCCCGAGCGACCCTCCGATGAGTGCTCCCAGAGCGCTCGGGGTCATCCGGGACAGTACGGGACAGCTGGCGCTCTCCGAGGCCGAAGGGGCTGCTCGGGGACGGAGCGCTCGGGGGTCGTGGGGCCCCCGGTAGGGCCCTCCTCCGGACTGTCCTCTACAGTAGGTTGGCTTCTCCCGTAAGCCTCAGCCCCGGCAGAGGCATTTAACGCCTGTCGCTCGAGCATTAAATGCTAAAGCCCTGTATGGGCACGATATCGGTCAGGCCGGTCCCATCCCCGCAGGGCAAATCCCTTTTGCCATAGCCCCTGTCAGGGAACGGGACCGTCTGACAGGGTTGTTGACCGGCCAGGCGCGCTGCCCCGCGCGCCTGGCGTCGCTGTCACCCCTTTCGGCCCTTTTGGGTCAAATCACCGCGCGCCTCGGGACCCGCGTTTGGTCGCTGACGCGCGGGGCCCAGGAGCAGATACTTCACCAGCTTGGCCAGAGTAAGCCCGGTAAGTCTCGTTCTGTGGGACCCGCCGGGCGTAAGGATGTCAGAACCCCTGTTCTGCAGCATGACAGGGAGACGTGCGGCGCGAAGGCCGGTGCGGCGCGAAGGCCGGTGCGTCGCATTAATTGAAGGAATGGGCGGCTTCTTAGCACCCAAGTAACCTTTGCATGGCCGCTATGGTGAACCCCCGGCTATATAAGGGGAGTTCCCAGACCATGCAAAGGGTTCGGATCCCTGATAGGAAAAGGGACACTGGTAGACTCTTTAAAGTGTTAGATATTTCACATTAGAACAGCCGGCCTGCTGCGTAAGGAAGAACACCATTGTAGCAGATAGATATATACAAAGCGCACAAAACAGGACGTAGGGTGTTACACCTCCGGGTGGCCTGAACCTGGATAAATCCCTGTGTCTCCTGCATCAAGCATCATAACCGCCCTCATCCTTGAAACGCCATCACCGGCTCATAAGAAGAACTCTATATCGCCCCAGGCCGAATCAACAAGGGGGTCCATTCGGACCACCGCTAGAGACGTTTACTCGTCGACAGCCTTGGTTTCGCACCGTTCTCCGTTCTCCCGTTGAACTGTGACTTCCACCTCCGGTAACGGTGCCTTATAGGCAGGAACCGCCGGTGACCCATGTACACGACTTTCCCGTAATTCTTGAGACTTAGGCTAACGGTATTCTCCATGCATACGACACAGCCTTTGTGTCCTTTCACCGTCTGACCGAAGGTGTTGCCGAGAGCGGGAAAGTCTTGGATTGTGCAGAACAGCATGGCCCGTAGAGTGAAGTATTCTCTTTTGTCCGCATCCCATACGTGCACTCCTGTGTTCCACAGTGTTTGTAGCTCATCCATCAACGGTTGGAGATACACGTCGATGTCGTTACCAGGTTGCTTAGGCCCTTCGATAAGTGTGGACATCATAGTGTACTTCCGTTTCATACAAAGCCAGGGAGGTAGGTTGTACATACTGAGAAGTACGGGCCAGGTGCTGTGTCGGCTGCTCATGTTGCCAAATGGATTCATTCCGTCCGTACTGAGCGCGAACCTTACGTTCCTAGTTTCCGCACCGTATTGGGGATACTTCCTATCGATGTTCCTCCACTAGATTGCATCGGCAGGGTGTTTCAGCTTTCCATCGGTTGTCTTCCGCTCGTCCGCATGCCAGCGAAAAAGTTTTGCTTCCTTCGGGTTAACAAACGCTTCAGGCGCGGGATTACAGGCAGGTACCAAGCAACCTTCGCGGGAGTCCCTTTCGTCACCTCGACGAATTCCTCAGCTCCTTCTACTCCAATTTTACCCTTGTACCGAGAAGCCTTGCACACAGGGCACGAATGTAGCTTCGCAAACTCTTTCCGGTATAGCATACAGTCGTTCCGACATGCATGTATCTTTTCAACTTCCAGTCCTAAGGGACAAAGCAACTTCTTCGCTCTGTATGTGTTGATGGGTAACTCATTCCCCTCCGGAAGCATGTCACTTAGAAGGTCCCAACAACTCGTTGAAGCTCTTGTCGGACCAGCTGTTGCTCGCCTTCAGCTTCAGTAGTTCAAGCACGGCATATAACAAAGTGAACTTAGCCTTGCATCCTGCGAAAAGCGGTTTCTCCGATGCCCCCATCAAGCCTACGAATTGCTGGTACTCTCTGTCGGTTTCGTGCCCTTCGAAATCACGCAACATCTGTTCCAACTCAGGCATCGACTCCGGATCATCGGACATCTCATGTTGTGAATCACAAGGGATATCAATTGGGATATCGGTTGCTATATCATCGGCGAAAATATCATCATCCGATACTACGGCTTGATCTTCGCCGTGCTTGGTCCAAGTTGAATACCCTTCCGTAAAACCTCTCTTGAAGATGTGGTACTCAATATGATGGAGCTCAAAAATCCTTACGTTACCACAGTCTAGGCATGGACAGTACGTGTCACCTCTACCCTGTCTCAACATGTCCGCCTCGGCAGCTTCCATAAATGATCTCACTCCATCTCTATACGCCTCTGTGGTGCGAGCTCCGTACATCCACGATCGATCCATCTAAGCCGTGCATATGGAAATTGGAAATTTTAATTAAATTTATTAAGTGCACCGACTTCGTGAGATGAGTTTAACACATTAATTACTGACATATATAATCGAATTGTACAAATAATTACTAACATAACTAACTACTATAACTAAATAGCCATACTAATTGCTAATATAACTAACATATACGCGTCGACTCTCTTCATTTACTAACGTATAACTAACATATTACCACTTTTTCTTCCGTATAAAAATTAAATACGCCACAAAAAATTTCCATCATTTCTTTTCCTTTTTACCCACAAATTATAGAATTGTTTCATAATTTGCATACCTTACCAACAAATTTAAATGCATTCAAACATACAAATAACTCAAACATCTCAATCGATCAAATTATTATCATATAATTGAATCTTCTCAACTAATGTTCAAGAAAAAAGCACAATCAACAAAAATTATTGGATCAAATGACTCAAAAACTAAACACCAACCTTTCTTAATCAACAAGGAAGTTCTTCTCCAACTTCTCTACCAAATGTAGCTTCTCCACTGAAGAATCCACAGCAAATCGCTCAAAAAATCGCCAGCACTTCGCCACATTTAAGACATGGTCGTATGTCTGCTCGCGCAGTGCAATAAATACTGTGAATCATATTGGAGGCGGTTAAATCCAAACAACCGTCTCGTATATCGACTAAATCGAGGCGGTTATATATCGGCAACCGCCTCGGATATGTACTCGCTTATCCGAGGCGGTTGCCAATATATAACCGCCTCCGATAACGTCGATAAACGAGGCGATCATAAATAGTTAACCGCCTCGGATAAGATTGGAGGCGGTTGTTTATTTATAACCGTCTCCGATGTGGTCGTTATCCGTGGCGGTTGCTCCCGGAATCGTTATCTGAGGCGGTTTATTCGTGCTAACCGCTTCCGACATACGTTATTCGTGGTAGTTTTTCTTAACCGCCTCGGATTTGGCGCCACGGATAGACCATTCTGTAGTAGTGATAGTTCACTGACAAAGACTCAGCCATTAATTCGTTCAGGATTTCACCCAATAGATCCAACAAATTTGCATATTAATTCACACAACTAATATCCAAATCTTCACAAGGCTAGCTAACTGAATGCGAGAGAAATCATCTTAGGCAGCACAGCACTCCTAATTGCGGGTGGCAGGCAGCACGGACTCGATCAAAGCGATGGTTGTACACAATTCTGTTAAATCCAGAGAACTCGCCGATGCACAATGACATGATTCCACACAATTAATGGAACGTGCAAATTGGACCTACTCAATTTCCTAGTTGCAAACGACAGAGGTGTCACTAGCTGACAATTATCTTCAATGGGCGACCACCAATGCTACCAACGATACCAAAACCGCAAGCAGATAGCCGCTCAGTTTTACTGTAGAGGATGATGAACTTGATGACCCATGAGGCTTCTGAGCCCTACAAAACAATAACAGAAGAAGTATTAGTAATTGCACCTATATGTACAAAGGAACTATTATCTATACCACATAAGAAAATGGCGTACTTTTGTTTATCCTTGAGGAGACCACAATAGAGAACATTATCTGGTTTCACCGACTCGGTAACATTGTAACCTCCTTCTGGATCCAGGACCCTGATATATGTCTCCTGACCGAGATACCATGTGTCCAGATTTTCCGTGCGTACGTTCCAAAAACCCGGGCTGTCAAGTGACAATAAGACAGCAGTCCATGCTCCAGGAAATACCTGCAGTGTGAGTGCGCGAGCGTTAACTGCAGGCTGCAACACTAGGAACAATTTCAGCAAATGTTGTCTACGTATGTATGCCTCAGCTATAAGTAAAATTTGGTGTTTGCAACACTAGCTCATAAATATATAAAGGTTACATATGGCTTGAACATCAGCAGAAATGAAAGCATCCTGAAACATGAGCGAACTTCACACACGAAGAAATGTTTTATCCAAATGATACCCTACAATGGATACCTGAGTGGTGCAACGGGAAACACCATCCCATTTGTTGTATGTCCCACGGCTATTGTCAGTCCACTCACCATAGTCCATTCTGTTGGCAATGTGCAAATGGTTCAGCATACATGATTCTAAAGATGCTGATTACTGAAGGGAATGAAGAATTGAAAGCTGTACTCACCCTACCACCCAAAATGCATATCCATCAATATGGTAAGTCTGAACTTTCGTGTCATTGTTCTGAAATACAATTTCCATGAAGTTCTTGTATGTTGAATTGATGATAGAAGATCCAATCACTGGTGGTCCATCAGATGGCATAGTGGGGAAGTCGAGTTTATAGACTTCTTTCTTGTCATAGAGATCTGCCAGCCTCAAAGGAGTAGCAGGTGGGGAATAAGAGATACCATTCAGTGTAGTCCGCTTTTTGCCATTGATGGTCACAGGTGGCTCATTCCTCAACTTGTACACTTGGCTTACATTGATTTGGCCATAGTGAAACGATCCTTGAGGATTCGGACGAGCAGCGCCCGTGCTCACATTCATCCTGACAAATGAAACATGTTTTTGAAGCTAAGGTATGTATGCATACATCATCCAGAACTACTGTGAGCACATAAAAAACTGTAGGTACTTTCTACAAATATTACAAGATATCCTTGTACTCTACTGATTGATGCTAACAGAGGGAGGAAACTAATGTCTAAAAGCTTTTTAGAAGTTCCTAATTTCTAATTTCTGTAAGGAAATTATCAAGAATGAATGCTCAAGTACAAGGCTGAAGATTTGGGCAGAAATTTTCCCAAATGAATACACAATAGTGATGCAAGAAAGGAGGCGTGTATTACATCCATTACAGCTTTTCCCATTCAGAATTCAGAAAGCCGAGCATATTTGGTCAGCATCTCTTGAAGATCAAGATAGAACCAAAGGTGCATAAAATACATTTGTGGGATAGCCAAAAACCATGGAAAGTTAAGAAATAAAACAATTAAACAGGGCTAGATGAATTGTTTCACACAAGAGTACTGCATAAGTTTAGTTAGGTATAACAAAACACTGTTGTTATAAAATAAACATCATAGCACATGATGGGTACTGGAGAACACTATTATTATTTAAAAAAAGCATCAGCACATGATTTTGGAGGTCAGCCATTTCTAAGGTCGGTGCTTATACAAATAATGGCCAGAATTGCGTGAAAAGAGAATTAAGCCAGTGATCATTTGGATGGTCAGAGCTCAGGTAAAAAGGGTTATTTTATACAAACCTGATTGACCGTGCCTGGTTCATTGAGAAAGTTTTGTCATACTCATCATTTGGTGGATCAGGAAGTGGACCAGATGCTTTGCCCTTTGAATTTGAGTAGTGCAAAATTGCAACACCAGTAACTCTGGTCCAGATTGATTCATTCACAAACCTAGCGCTGGCCACAATGTAATAATCACTGCTTGCATTCTGATCCATGGTGATCAAAAAGGAGTAAGACTGCCCCACATGGATATCTAGGTTCGTGAAATTCTGCTTCATTGTGTATGAACCCTCTGTCTCAACAAGGGCCATGTTGTGGTTCTGAATCCTGAAGTTCAAGCTCGTAGACACACCCACATTGTGGACGCGGAAACGGTACGTTTTTCCTGTTGTGGAGCTGAAGCTGTCAGTCGTCACAATTCTGGCGATGCACTAAAGCAACCACTGTTTAAAGAAATTTAAGTTGCCTTATCATGAAAGTGGTAATGAATCGTCAATTTCATGCAACACATTGTACGATTCAACAGGAACTTAATATATGTGCAGCAACAGCATTAGGAACCACAATTATTTTGTTATTACCATGAACACAGATTATTACAACATATGAGGAGACACAAGAAATTCAAATTCAATGGTGCAGTCTATAATGATAAAAGTGAGAAAAGCAATCACCTGGCTCGACATTGATAGTCTCATACTCGATGCCAGCTGGGACGAGGGAGTCATTGTACCTATATGGCCCTTTGCCATTCATCAAAACACTGTCAGGCATCCCAAGCTCCTTCCCATCGTCGAGCATCTTCCTCAGGTCCTACACAAGACAAACACAATAAACATCCTTGATTATTGAACAACAATCTATCTAGGCACCTTGCAACAAAGCCTGTGGTTTCCCTACCGTGTGGTTCTTCTTGTACCAGTCCCCGATGAAAAATGTGATGTCCCCATCTGGTGTGTCAAATGGGACAGAGATCACTGCCCGGTTATTGACAGTGATACCCCCGAAACCGCCAGCGGCGCGCTGCATACTAAGGGGCGGAAAGTAGAAGAAGCTCCCAATCTGGTCCTTGACTTGGAAATTGTAAGTCCAATTCCAACCTGGCGGTATTGGGCAGTTTGTGCCAAGAACCCCGTCTTGCCAGCAATCCTTCCGATGCTGGATCCCATCCCTGAGTCAAAAAAGAGGTCAAGATATGTCATCACAGTGAACCCATAACCGTAATTTAGTCTTAGGGGAATAAAGATTGAATCTTGTTGAGAGAGCTCACCAAGTGATGAGCAGTGGCTCATCCAAGCTGTTGAGCACATTGACAACCACATTGTAGTTGGTGGTGATGTTGACGATGGGGCCAGGGAACTGCTTGTTAATTGCGATCACCTGAAACAAAATGCATAAACACAAACAATTCAGGGGAGACAGACTAGAAGGTGCAGGAATTAAGCAAGAGCAAACAACTAGTACACCCTACCCTATGGGAAAAAAAACTAATACATCCTGATATTGCAAAACATAAGTCAGTATTATAATATTAGATCGGGAAGCATATGTGAACACGGTGTTGGAGCAGGGAGATCTGAACGGAGTGACGCCAGGAGTTGGTAAAAGATTGAAACTTTGCTGGTAGGAAGTCAAGCAAACTGTCTAGGAGGGAAAACAATTCGAAATCTTTGGGCGAAAATCCTTACACTGACATGAAAAATCGAACATTTCCCCCGGGGAGAGGAGATGAAAATGCGCGAGAAACGCATAAAAGTCAAATCTCGGAGGTAGGCAAACAGCAAGAGCTAAAGGCACACAGCGCTGTGCAGATCGAAATGGAAGGAATCCTTGCCGCAGAGGAACGCAGAGGAATCACAATTCAAATCTTGGATAGAGATACTCTAGCATCCATGAATCCATGAATCCTTTGCACAGCGAAGTGTGAAGCAGCAGTGCGACGACGAACCAAACTCAAATCTTTCGGCGAAGAAGGCTGATTTCTAGCATACCACCCAGACACACACAGCGCAGGCGAAGAGAGAGAGAGAGAGAGAGAGAGAGAGAGAGAGCAGGTGACCTTCTGGGGGACGCCGAGAGGGGAAGCGGTGATGTAGGAGACGTCCCAGTCGAAGAGGGCGTAGGGGTCGGCCGCATGAGCCGCCCCGGCCAGAAAGGCGACTGCAAGGAGGAGTAGCGCCGCCGGCGACGCCATTGAGCTCTCTCTGTCTCAAAACTCTTTCTCTCTCCAGACGAGTACAGTCGAGTCGAGTCCACTGATTGTTTTCTTTTTCCTTTTCTTGCCCCCGTTTCTCTCTCTTTCTGTCGGACTGGGAAGAGGGAAAGAGGCGGGGTTTGGGTTTGAGAAGGGTTTTGAGGCAGCCATCCCATCCACAGCTGTACTTGATCTTTAGAGAGAGAGAGAGAAACACTGCACTGAACTTGTTTGTGATCACGAGGCATCTTGTGGTACCTCCTCTCACGGTAGCCCTAGCGAATTTTTATTACCATTATTTATATTAATATAAAATATATGAGTTTGGTTTGAGATATTAATCACCTCAGCAACTTATCCATACTGATCAACGGTAGCATAAAAAATGAGACATTCGTCCCAATTTTTAGTTTTTTTTAATTATCTTGATTGCATTTAGTGAAAATTAAAGCACATAGTTCACGTGCTGCGAAATCAACTCTTCATCTCCTAGACAATCCATTACCAATCTCGACTTCACATGTTGTTCCAAATCATCTACTCTTGATTCTACTAGGTTATCTTTTGGCATGCAAGGATTTGAGTTTATTGTATAGATTAATATATGTGCATTGTGCACTTTGTCTAAAATTTTCTAGTAATAATTTTTAATTCTATGTACTAGTAATAATTTTTAATTCTATGTACTAGTTTTGTACTTGCAATATGTTAAGTTTAATTTATATTAGCTGACACGAGCCTTGCAAGCGCAAAATTACTAAGCAATATAAAAAGCACGAGTTATGGTAGGATACTTAACCTTTAATTCAATTTTATAACTCCTTGTTCAATGATCATGGATAAATATTAGACCGTCCTCTAATCACTCCTATGCCGATGACACAATTATTCTCTCTACTATTGGCCTAGCTAAATAGCTAATCCACCAGAATGATAATCTCGAGGAATCCTCTCATCCTCGCCTCTTTAGAATTTTACTCTTCCACTAATTCGCAACTAAAAAGTATATCATTTTAGGAATTGTCGCTTCATGATTGTCACCCTCAACTTGTCTATTTGTTTCTCATAAAGCTAATATTTTACTATCAAAGATTGGGTCTCCGTTGCATGGGCACTCTGCTAGTGAGTAGTAGTGGAAATTACAAATAAATTCTTGAGGTACCACAACCAAGGATAATGTATCTATTGATACCAACCTTTAAATGATATCATGATACCGACGTCAAAAAAGTAGTACAAATGGTGACGAAAAATTTCGTGATCTTTTTTGCTATGTTGATACAAATCAATCTATCATGTCATAAAATTTTAAATTTAAGTTTAATCTACACTTCGAGACACAAAAGAATAAATTTTGTTGAAAAAGAAATCCTAAATAAAAGGAAAAAAGGAGAGACACTTCTATTCATATAATTTGTCGTTTTTGTTCCTCTTATATGCATCTCGGTTTTTGTTAAATTTTTGCTTGTTAGTTCATCATATCATACTCCATCTAACTAATTTTTTCCAGAATTTGTTATGAACATTTACACTACTTTTTTAGCATAGATATCACGGTGTCATTAAGACTTGGTATCACTAGATACGCTCTCCAATAGAGTGGTAGTAGTGTGACCATCGTGATCATGCAAATGGTGTTCCATCATCCTCATCCTGTTCGATCCCTCTATTCGATCCCTCTATTATGAAGAAATCACACGGGATATAGGATGTTAAAGAGAGTTTTGCGTTCATTTGGGGATGCTCGTAAGTCATACAAAGAGTAAATGGCCACACCTGCTCTGGTGATTTTCGACTATGATATACTATCAAAGATAATAAAGTGTAAAGTGTAAAAGAAGTTTACAAGATGAATTCAATGATATTATTTTTATAGTGTCACTGCACATATTAATGATTAAAATTTTAAAAAATTAATTGTACATATCACGTACACCACGACTTATATTTACGAAGATAGTAAATGTGCACATTTAAATTAATTTGTAGCCTGCACACATCGAGAAGATGGTCCGGGGGGCTTGGGAAAGAGAAAGCGAGGGATGGGGAAGCTAGCATTCAAACGAAACGGCCTCCACGACATCGCATCGATCCTACTCGTATTATATTATCCTATATATATATCCTCCGTTATTTCGCAACGATGCACGCCGATTGCAGTGCCGCTGATTCAAGGCCCAACCCAACGGCCAGGTACGTACAATTGATGCACTTGCTGCCTTTGCTGGGCAGCAACTATTTTCTTTAACTTATCTCTCTGGGAGGAAACAGATCGACACTAGCATACCATATCAAGCACATGGACCTCTCACCTGCGATCCACTCACAATTCGATCATTTCGTGCTTCATTCTTGTTGTAGCGAAGCGGAGATGCATGCCAGTCTCTAGCTATATGGATATGGATCAATGTAGCTCTACTTGCAGGCCAGCCAGCGAGAGCATTCCTCCTTTTACCTTGACCTTTTGTGAGCAAATTAACACTAGCATGCATGCACATGCATGGTTGGACTTGGACGGATCATGCATATTCATGCCATGGATCGATATACGTACCTAGCTAACCTCTCACACATGCGGAGTAACATGCATGGTGAGTACACGCTCATCAAAGTCCACAATATGCAGCAACGTACGCAAGCAGCTAGCTAGTGTTCAACTGTTCATACTCTACCTAGTTACTAGCTACTGCTATTACTGTGACGTACATATCTTTGGCACCCATTTGTGGAATTAAGGCATATACCACTTCATTGCCGGGAACAGATCGAGTGTCCTCGTTAAACTGAACGGAAAAGGACTAGCTATTACAGCCACAATGTATGGGGAGGAACATTACCATGCAGAAATCTTTGACACTCATGTATGGAAAGCAATATTACACTGCGTCTGGTAGTACTTGCGAAAAGCGTCTGGTAGTACTTGGTGGTAGTAGTAGTGAAAGAAATGATGCACCCGGCCCAAAAGTCAGAATCCGATGTCCAACGGTCGGTCAAGCAAAGTCCCCCTAGCTAAAACCAGCAGCAGCTTCTGACATGATGCTCACGTCATGTCCTCCTGTAATTGGCTGCTCCCTCACTCTGTCACAGTCACACACACCCAGAAGCTAGTACAAAAGAACGGGAAAAATGACATTTTTAGCTTTCTGACTAGGCTCAATTCCGGATCTAACCCCTCTAAACGGCTAATGTCAAATTTGACCCCACGACAGGCCCGATAGCTGCCACGTATGGCCTGTCGCGGAGGTGGATCGCGAAGCCTACCTATCGCGCACCGAGGCCGCAACAGGCCCATATCACGCTGTTGGGCCGCGACAGCCCGCACCGCTGTTCCTCTACCAGAAAAAAGTTCCCGCTCACAAGAATCGAACCCAGGTCACACAGGAAAGAAACAAAAGTACTTACCATTAGACCATAACAATTATGTTGATAGCAAAGGGAAGTTATTGTAAATAAACTAATCGCGCAGTCCAGGCGCAATAGCCCGAGCGCACGTGGCCCATAGCCTGTCACGGACTGGGAGCGTGATAGATGGGCTTTGCGGGCCACCTCCGCGACAGGCCATACGTGACGGCTGTCGGGCCTATTGCGGGGTCAAATTTGACGTTGACCGTTTAGAGGGGTTAGATCCGGAATTGAGCCCGGTCAGAGAGCTAAAAATGCCATTTTTCCTAAAAGAATGGAGGAGAAAAGAAATGAGAAAGGGATTGATGGGTATGTTTCCAGTTCAGGTCCAGTTGGGGACCAATCAGATTCAGATTTGGATGGATGGGCAAACCACAATACTCTAGCTTGGAGTAGGACCGGATACAACAAAACCGGGTCCATGTCCAATTTTTATTGTCTCCATGACTCCATGTTTTGTGTGATCCTCAGCTATTCAAGTTCCTCCGTCCTCCTCGGTCTCAACAATGAACAGTATGTCACTTCTCTGTGAGAACAGTGTCAGATATAGAGTACTACTAGCTAGTCCAAGCATGTCTCCAGATTAATGTTATATCTCTGCCTGAGTCCAGATATAAGCCTGCTACAAATGCAGCCCAATGGACCAGCATAACGCAGGTCGTAACGAAGTATGAAAAGAAAAATGCTCCGCATACAGCAGACACTAACACTGCTTCTCGAAATGCTCTGCTTGTTCCATGTTCTCCTTCTGAATTTTCTAATGCAGTGCAGTTCTCTAGGTCCTTGAGAATCTAGTCCTCGACAGAATTAATTTGTTTGCTTCCTTGTATGACCAGAAAACAAAGGGATGCAGGCACATACGTAGGTGCTCTGCATTTCTGTTTTAATTTGGATCGATGGAAGCGAAGATCATGCATGAATGAGGATCATACATACAGCTTAAGCTGTGACAAGACTCGGGTCAGGCAGATTGTTTACATGTAAAATCCACGTTTCCCCGATATTCATTTACAATTACTTAATATCATCATCATCATCATCATTATTATCATAGTCCTGCAGCAGCTAGCTAGTTACAGTTGGAAGGCAGGACAGGACAATCATCTAATTGATCTCACGGAAACCAAAACAAAGAAAAAAACCGAAAATGA
Source organism: Stipa capillata (assembly GCA_019208055.1). Lineage (NCBI taxonomy): Eukaryota > Viridiplantae > Streptophyta > Magnoliopsida > Poales > Poaceae > Stipa > Stipa capillata. The sequence continues at coordinate 46,474 of JAGXJF010002073.1, read as the reverse complement.
AGAAAATGATAAGTACTAGCTAGCTAGTACTCCATCTCCATCCATCAAAGAGAGAGGAAGCCGCCGATCGAGCGATAATATATATGTAGATGATTGGTTTAATCAATGAAGAGTTTGGGTGCGATCGGTCACCGACTACAAGCCGGCGTCGTCGGCCATGAAGACCTGGTTGTAGGAGGAGTCCATCTCGTGCACGACGAGCTTCTCGGCGGTGACGCTGGCGCCGGTGGCGTTGTTGAAGAGGTACACCCCGGCCGCCGCGTAGATGGCCTCCGTCGGGTACACCCGCGACGTCACCGTCGACCTCCCGCCCTGCGCGAAGCTCTCCACGATGGAGTGGTCGACGAGGACCCTCACCGACAGCGCCTCGCCGTCGAGCACCGGCACCGTGCTCCCCACCACCCGCTTCACGATGTCGTTGGCCCGGGAGGACCTGGACTCGTCGTGGCAGAAGTGGGTGCGGAGGCCGCCGTCGAGGCCCTTGGAGACGTAGAAGTAGGCGGCGGTCTGCTCGTCGCGGTGCCTGTCGGCGAGGAGGAGGAGGCCGAAGGGGCCGAGCGCGCCGCGCGCCGAGGAGCCGCCGCTGGTGCTGCAGTTGTAGCCGACGTCGGCCTCGTTGAGTGCGGCGACGGCGCGTGGGTCGAGGCGGAAGGAGGCCTCGATGTCGAGCTGCGTGGCGCGGCGGAGGCTGAGCGGGAACACGGAGCCGGTGTCGATGGTGACGCCGCCGAGGTCGGTGGAGTTGATGCGCAGAGTCTCCGTCTCCTCCACCGGCCATTGAAGCAGGTTGCGCCGGGTCTTCTCGTCCAGCGCCACCGTCCTTGGAATGGACTGCACGCACGCGCCATTGATCAGCATCAGTTAGCTGACTCTGTCATGCACATGCTATATTCAATGCAAGGTTGCTGAGTCGACTCCACGTTGGCACGACCAAGTACTCTAGCAGTAGCAGGCAAGACAGGCAGGTACCAGCATGGCCACCAAGGAAGAATTAAAGTCCTGATTTGGAACCAGACAAACTAATTAAGCTACCGTTAATTGCGTCAACCACAACGGTCAGCACCAGAAACAGTTAATCCATTTCTTTAATCAGACACGTGCTAGCTTCCACGTGAGATTGATGTGTCATGCATATGTGGATTAATATATAGTTGCCATGCAGTAGAGAGGAAGACGCTTGATTACTTGCATTCAACGCTGAAGATTTCAAAAGCGACATGTAACCTATAGGCCGGTGGGTAAGAAAGAAAGAAATGTGAAACGACCAGACTGCGACAGCTAATATAATTAAGCTAGCGACATGTATCGATCGATGACCAATTAGTTGTCAAAAATATTAACAGACCCAGTGCCTACAGTCGTGCCAACGTGTCAGTCGATCTGTCCCGGACATGCATGCACGCACGCATGATGCATGCACTGATCTAACATTCTGCTAAATGAACCATGTACAAATTCATAAGCAACATATGATGCAAACAAAATGGGAGATCAAAGAAGCTAGGCAATTAGGTGTAGGTACCTGGAGGGATGCCCATCCCTTGGCAACGTCGGCGCTCTCGGAGTCGGTCTCGCCGACCCATCCCCAGAGCACGCGGCGGCGCTTGGCCGGGTCGTAGAATGTCTTGGACGCGTAGAACTTTCCCCAGTCGTAGCGCAGCCCGATGCCGACGTCGGCCTCCGGGTCGATGGGCGTCCACCTGTTGGCCGCCGCGTCGTACCTTCCCAGCGCGTAGTAGTCGTGCCGGTCGTCGTCCATGCTCGCCTTCATCACGTACAGCACCTCACTATCGTCAGCGCCGCCGTTCGCCGCCGCCGCCACGGCCTCCGTCATGTCGACAGCGCCGCCGACGGGGTAGAAGTCGATACACTCCCACATGCCGGTGCCCTCGACGCGGTGGAGGAGTCCCGGGATGAGGTCGTAGCTGACAAAGTCCTTGGTCTTGTAGGTCATGGCGATGCCGGCGTGGTGCTCGTCCTTGGAGCCGATGACGGTGCGCCAGGTCTTGTCGGAGGGGTCGTACCAGGCGGTGGTGGGGTCGCGGAAGTCCTTGTCGCCGATGCCGGGGGGGCGGGAGGAGGACGGGGTTGGCGTCATGCTTGGTCCAGTTGCGGAGGAGGGAGTCGTTGGGGTCGGCGGGTAGGGCGAGGCACTGGACCTGGACGGAGGAGTTGGTGGAGCCGGTGTAGAGCATGGCGAGGGTGCCGTCGGGGAGGAGGGTGGCGGAGCCGGTCCAGACGCCGTTGATGTCGTACCAGTGGTCGGGGAGCATGGCGAGGGGGAGGTGGCGCCAGTGGAGGAGGTCGCGGGACACGGCGTGGCCCCAGGCGATGTTGCCCCAAACCGCCGCCTCCGGGTTGTACTGATAGAACAGGTGGTACCAACCGCGGTAGTACAAGGGACCTGCATGCATGCAGTTCCATTCCATTCAATTCATCCATCGAAAAGCATTCGCAGTAACGAACAGAGATGTAGATATATGCAGATCAATCACTTCATCCATCTCTGGGCGGCAACAAATCTTATTAATTTCTGATCAAGAAGAAACTCACCGTTGGGATCTGTACGTACGTTGCCGGAGTAGGGCGCCGCCGCCGGCCGCACCAGCAAACAAAGAAGCAAGGGCAGGCCACGTCAGTCGTTGCCGATCAAATCAATCATGCAGAGAAACAGACAGGAATTTCAATTTGAATGGATCGAATGAAGGATTACTAGTTATTACCGTTCATCCAGTTCTTCTCCGGCTGGAAGTGGAACCCGGTGCGCTGCCACTGCAGCATCGCATTGCTCCACGGGAACCCGTCGGAGTCCGCTCCTTCCCCTAGCCGCCCGCCAGCGAGCTCCTCCGCCACGCCAGACGTCTTCTCCGACACGCCCGCCTCCCTCCCCCTACTCCGGGCTATCTCTACGACGACGACGGGCTGGTCGGTCCTGGCCCCGGCGCCGAGCGCGGTGGCGACGACGAGCAGCACGACGGCGGAGGCGGCCAGGACGGCGGCGCAGGAGCGCCACCGGTGGTGGTCATCGGGCAGGCCGTCGGCGGGGGGCAGCGGCTTGTAGGCGTAGGGTAGCGGCGACGTGGCGGGAATGGCGCGGCCGGACTCCATGGAGATGGCCAAAAAGAAATGAAAATGCGTGTGAGTGTTGGGAAGGGAGAGGAAGAGGACGAGCGATTTATATAGATGGGAAGGGGGTGCGGAGACGAGACGACAAGGACGGACATTCACCCGATCAGATCACCCCCTCTTTTTACTTTCTCCATTGCTATTCTACTTCCATCCCCAGCCAGCCCTCCCAACTACAACCTCGAGGCATAGAGATGAGAGATCAAATCCTTCGTGGATTTCGCGTTATAGGTCAAAATAGTCTCTGAGTACTATAGAAAACTATGCTAAGTTTAGAGGCAGAATGGTGGGTCCCATCTTAGAGGCTAAAATAGCCTCTTAGTATTTTGGATGTGTCCTAGTAATTCTCTCTATGACCACCTTCTTGCCCAGCATACCGTATATATAAAGTCAAACCCAAGGCCGCACGGTGACACCACCGTCATCAATCACTGCTTGTCCTACTACCTGCTTCAAAATCTACAATCATGTAAAAATACATGTGCAATATACAATAGAAATCCAGAATCACTAAGACATACTATCCATCCATATGCGACAAGAAAAATATCCACACGACATGCAAAGAGAACCCATGCAACATCACATCTCCAAATGCCTAACCTATCATCATCAACATTTGAACAATCGCCATCACCGCCTCCAAGCTCGACGCAGGCGAATCGAGCTAGCCAAAGCCTAGTCGTCATTAGATTTGGCCAACCCAAACCCATACGTCGCATCTAGCCGTCTTCCCTGAGCTCGACGGTGCAACAAACGACCGTTCTCGAGCTCTAACGACATCGCACCATTAGAGGCACAGAGGAGCACGATAGAGCTATGGATGGTGGTGTCTGGTGGTCCTGAGCACGAGACAGGAGAGAAGCACGTGATGGAACTCCTATGTGTTGTAAAGAGAGAAAGAAGGTGGAGAAATGGAGGCATGGAGATGCGATGAAGAAAGGAAAGACGTGTCACAGAAAGGCTGATTGATTTTTGGACCGGTCGGATAAAATGGGGAGCCTTTCCCTTTTACTACTGCGCAACGATAGCACACGGAGGAAGCATGGACCCAAAATACAATTAGTATGTATACTAACAATTTAAGAAAAATCAAAACTTAATCATGTACAAAATGAGTTACACGTGCATATACTTCCAATCTTACCGATAGAAAAGCTCTTATTTTTCCTAAGAAGCACGTTGCTACGTCATCTAAACTCAAAGAATGGATTAAAAAAGTACAATAATGGAATGGATTTGAGGCCCACAAGATCGCGCCAGTGGTTGATTCCCTTCCAAAATTTCGCTAAGCTAATAGATGAAGAGATTCATTCAACGCCCAAATAATGCAGAGAGATCCAAACAAAAATAATGCAGCAAAGTATAGTTGAGAGAAGAGGACAGCCAAATTGCCAATCTCCGCCCATGCTGGATAATACCGGTCCGCCAGGTGGTGCCACGTCGATCTGAATTTTTAATTGCTTTCTCGCTTTCAATCATTGCGACGCCACGTGCCTGGCCCATGGGATTGCGAAGTGGCGGATGCTGACTAGGCTGCCGCAGCCATTGGACTACCAAGTGCCAGATGCTGACTCAGCTCACAGGTGGCGCCGTGCCCGTGGAGGAGTGTCTTATTCTTTGAAACCAATTGCGTCGAAGCATCTCGCGTAATTCCGACCATCATCACTTAACAAATTTAATATGTGATCTTTCGAAAAGATAATCGAGGTGTAGAGCAAATGTACTTATACTTAAACACTCTAGACTCACGAGTCTAGATGCCTACAATTGATAAAATGAATAATACACTACCAGAATCTGTAACTTTTCCGAGTGCCAAAAACACTCGGGAAAGACGAAAATACACTCGGGAAAGTCTTTCCCGAGAGTCACACTCGGGAAAGTACCATCGGGATATTTATGGTCGGGAAAGAGTGTTTTCCCGAGTGTTCGCACTCGGGAAAGCGATAGTTTCCCGAGTGTCCGACAATACACTCGGGAAACAACGGCACTCGGGGAATAAAGTCGCTAACGGTCGAAAATAACGGTAACGGACTGTTTCCCGAGTGCACACTCAGGAAAGTGCACTAACCTAACTACCCTAACCGGCTGTTTAAATGGGGCATTAAGCCCTAACCGCCCGGTCGGCCGGTCGGCTCGGGAGCTTGGCTTGGCCGGCGGGCTTACTGGCGACGAGGGGACACCGGCAGGGAGGAGGCGGCGGCGCAGCTCACCGAGGACGGAGTGGGCTCGGCCGGTGGTGGAGAGCGGCGCCGGGGCAGAGTTTGGAGGAGGCGGCGCTTGGGGTGGCGAAGGAGCTCGAGGAGCGGCGGTCCGGTGCGGCGGTGCTGCGGGGCCGAGGTGAGGTCGTCGGGTGGCCGGGGCGAGGCGACGAGCTCTGGCGGTCGGTAGCCGAGACGATGACGAGGCGGCCGGGGAGCTCGGGACCGAGGCGGAGTCAGCGAGGTGGCGGGGATGGGCGGAGCTGATGGGGAGGAGCGGCGGTGCTTGGGGACGAGGGCGAAGTCGTCGGGGCGGCGAGGCGGAGCTCCGGATGACGGCGCCGGTTCGAGGAGGTAGACGGGGGCGGCGCGGCGTGGTCCGGTGGCGGGGCGGGGAGGCGACGCCGGTCGAGATGGGGCGTGGAGTGGGGAGCGGCCGGGTCGGCGGGGTCGTCGGGGTGCGTCGGAGAGGGGCGGGCCGCCGAATCCGGAGAGGACCGCGGGGAGCGCGCCGGGAGGGGGGGGAGGGGGAGCGGCGATTGGGAGCGTGGAGTGCGGCGGCGGCGGCGATTGGGAGAGAGAGTGGAGCGGCGATTGGGAGAGAAAACTATAAGGCCAAAATTCATTCGTCCCGCCGGAGGCCAAATCGCGCGCGCAGCGCGCGACGCGCCCGAAATTTCACGCCCGAAAAAACTCTACCGAGTGTTATACTGTTTCCCGAGTGTCCACTCGGGAAACTCCAACCGTCCGTTTGGATTCCGTCCCGCTGCTCAAGTTTACCGAGAGGAAAAACCTATCCCGAGTGTCCACTCGGGAAAGTATTTTTTTCCCGAGTGTTAGTCCAATTCCCGAGTGTATATGCCAACACTCGGGACCTTACCGAGTGCCCGACGATTTACACTCGGGAAACAATTTTACACTCGGGAAAGTTGCAGATTCTGGTAGTGATACAGACATGGTAAAATTCTAATAGCTTCTGCAACAGCACTCCAAGAAAGTAGCCAGGTTGGTATATATCAAGGCAATACCAGTATTATTGTATCCCGCATTAATATATATATCTTAGTGTTATATCTAAATAAGCTGTCATTTAATATGTTTTGTGAGAGAGAAAATATAACTTACCTTGGGTTCTGCACTAAGAGTTTTATCAAAATTAAGATACGGTATCTCTTTCTTTCTTTCTTAATTAAGTCTTCACATTAATATTTTGCTTAGGTGACATGTTTAAAATACGGTAAAGTACTATAACTGCTCTCACACCCATCTACTGGTACTATTTATTGGACAAAAGAGAAAAAGACGTAAATAAGTGAGGAGGGACCTACATGAACATGATAACTACTGCAAATGGGGCATGCATATTGTGGTGATCAATGATCCGATCCACATTCATTGGGATCGAGATGCATGCTTGGATTGCTGGAGGGTTGTAGGTCACTAATTAGATGGGATCGATCATGGTTACGAGCACATCCAACTTTTCCCTCTCGGACCCTTGCACGCTCCTTAATTAGATACCAACATATAACATGTCGCGTCCACGTGATCTGAGCCTGAAGATCACGTATCTAACGTACTCCTGGCACACGCAAGCGAGCTAATTAGGAGCACAAGTTAGGCCTACTCCCACGCAATAGTGACATTCATGTCTTGGCTTTCTTAAGATATCTATACAGGTATGATATCAGCTAATTTTTTATCATATCATATAAAATAATTAATGATATAAAGGAAAAAGAAGGAGTAGAGAGAAAAAAATACCTCTTCATGAAGAGGTAGATTCTAACACAAAATAAAGCCTCACGAGTCAATCTCATTGTCTTTATACGCTGTTGCATTAAATGCTAACTCTTCGCGTAGAGTCAGCTTAAGAGATAATACCATTGTATAAATTATTTGATAGTTGACTCTAAATGACGTTGATGAATTGAAAAGTCAATGATAGACTCTACCTTCGTAGATGCTCTTAATTAGTTAATTATAACCTCAAGTATATTGGATAAATATGCCACGTCAGCATGGAAATTAAAGACGATCTAATAACTAATTATTTGATCACCAATCAGCGAGCGAGCGATGGAGCACGCTAGGCAGATACAGAATCTTCTCGATCCTCCATTGTTTCCTTTCCACAACTACTTTATCGCGTGACGTATATTTCTGCCAGAATAGAAAGCATATGTATGCATGTATTTATACTAGAACGGAGATGCGTGCGCCCGTCCATCTTTAAGAAAAATTAAGTAAACCGTTTTGATAGTAATAAGCAGGAAACATCACATGATATTCAGCAAAAGAATGGTCTAATGATGTGAATTTGAATGTTCTAATAGAAGTAGGGCGAAGATCCAGATCATCTAGAGTAGCAGGATACAGGGCTTAGGATATGTTCATCTAAGTTCGAAATATTACAAATATTACAGTCCATAGGATTTGGTAGAAGCGATTTCTGCCTTCTGGAAGTTAACTATTCTGAACCTTATACCTTCGCCAGTGGCTATATTTAGGTGACGGCACATCTGTTTCCACCCAAGGGTCAGCATCATGTGTTGCTTGCTGTTCTGTGCGAGCCACAAAGGCATTTGCTTCATAGCCTTCCACGGTGCTGAATTCAATCAAGTTGTCAATCTGGAGACCAGTTCTTTAGCTACCGGAGGATGTCCTGGTAATTGAAATTGGAGGTAGGATTAGATAGACGATTCTTGAATTCTTGTTGAAGATCATTAGATAGACGATTTTATAATTAAGTAAAATCATTGTTGAAGCAACAGATATATTAAAGATACAGGTCTTGAATTCTTGATAGATCGTCCAGTGAAAAAAATGGTGGTAGGCGCTGAGCGCTCTCCTATATCTTGAGTTGCTGGAGCCCTGTAGTGGAATTAGTGGCCTATCTTGTTTCTGTGACGATGTAAATGAACCTGAAAAATGTACGATAACTTACCACAGTAGACTGTCCACCTCCCATGGCTGCTGGACTGATAGACGATTGAACGAGGAAACAGTGGCAGTGTACGACAATATTCTATCTGTGAGTAGAGTAGGCCACTGACTAAAGGGAACTTGCAATGGTAAAGCCATACTTGGTTTAGGAAAAAAAGCTACGACCTGTAAATCAGGTTTAATGTTTGCTGAAATGGTTTAATACATGATGAGGTTATCTCATGTTCAGGGTTAGAGATGAATATCTGAAATGTTCTTTTAGATAATATAATCTAAAAGAACATACGTGGCGGCTGTCGGGCCTATTGCGGGGTCAAATTTGACGTTGACCGTTTAGAGGGGCTAGATCCGGAATTGAGCCCGGTCAGAGAGCTAAAAATGCCATTTTTCTCAAAAGAATGGAGGAGAAAAGAAATGAGAAAGGGATTGATGGGTATGTTTCCAGTTCAGGTCCAGTTGGGAACCAATCAGATTCAGATTTGGATGGATGGGCAAACCACAATACTCTAGCTTGGAGTAGGACCGGATACAACAAAACCGGGTCCATGTCGTAGCAACGAGGCTAGACAATAAACTTGTGGCACCCCCGCACGGCTTCACGGACCTACGAGGGTTGCCTGGGAAACTACGTTGCGGAGACACCGCAGTCGCGCACGCGGGTCGCACGACGCGATGACACCCGAACCGGCTAAGCGCCACGAACTAGAGGAGAGGAGGAGCGAATGAGCTTGTATTCATAAATTGTGGATCCCCCAAATGGGAGGGGTGTCCCTCTATTTATAGGGAAAAAGGAGGGGTAGGGGAGATTACAGCAATGCCCTCAGGCATTTTACAGTTATGCCCCTAAATGTACTAACGCCCCTAGGGGCACATAGGTCTTTTCCTTCGGGAATATTATGGGAATATCCCGTGGGTCCCGCTTGTCACGCACGGACCTGTCGCCGTCACGGTCCCGGCGTTGAGCGGTCTTGGTGCTTCGACGAGGTTAGAGTTGTCGCGGAGTCGCCATCGAGCGGTCTTGGCGTTCCCTCGAATTTGTCGTCGGCATGGTTTTGGTGTTCGCAAGAACTTGGCGTTCGCACGAGCTTGACGTCGGCACGGTTTTGGTGTTCGCACGAACTTGGCGTTCACACGAGCTTGGCGTTGGCACGATCTTAGTGTTCGCACGAACGTGGCGTTCGCACGAGGTTGGTGTTGGCATGATCTTGAGATTCATCGATTTCCCCTAAGTACGGAAAATGCGTCGAAACCGGGTAGCGCGGGGACCCCTTCCCCAACAGTAGTCCCTCGCCGGTGTGGGCGGTCGAGCAGCGCCCGCCCGGGCCGGCGCACCGATTCTAGTAGGGTCGGCGCGCTGACCGGGCTGATGAGGTCGAGGTTATCGCGACGTGCACGTTGTCGCAGAACGGACTCATCGGGGATCCTGAGCTCCAGTTGCAACTTAGGCGAAAATTCCACACCATCCCGGGGCGAGGGCAGAGGTTCAGCGAAAAAATTCCCCGGCGTTCTTTCACCTTTTTCTTCTCTTCTTGCGGAGCTGCGGGCCGAGCCCTAGCGACGGTCGGACGCGTCGGGGTGGAGGCCTCCCTACCTCCTTTTTTTTCTTTTTTCTTCTTTTTTTTCTCTCTTTTTTCATTTTTTTCTCTCTTTTCTTTCTTTCTTCTTCTTCTTTTTTTTCTTTCTTTTCTTTGTAGCGAAGCGTGCTGCCCCCATTGGGCCGGATGGGGCACCGGCCCACCTGGCTGCTAGGCAACCCGGGGAGGGCAGGGCAATAAAAGCCCTCCCCGTGCGCTTTGCTGCCCCTGCCATAGCGCCGCCGCCGTCGCCTTGTGCCGCCTCCGAGCCAGCCCCGCCGCCTTGCGCCGCCTGCAGTCGCTTGCTGCTTCGAGGAGCTTGCGCCGGGGGCCGCCGCTGCCACCTTGGGCCGCCACCCCGGTTGGCCTCTGCGCCGCCGCCCGGCTGCCTCCGCCTTGTGCTGCTGCCAGTGCGCCGCCGCCCAAGCCGCTCGTCGCTGCCTTGCTCGGGCGCCAGCACGCGGCGCCGCCCCCGCCGGAGCCAGCACGCCGCCTGCATCACCGGCCGCCACGCCGGTCCTCGCGCCGCTCCCCCGGGCCCACTCATCCCCTGCGCCGCCGGCCGCCTCGCTCGGGTGCCAGCGCACGGCGCCGCCCCGCACTGGAGCCAGCGCGCCGCCGGCTGCCCCGCTTGGCGCCGCCTCCAGGCCGACGCCGCCGCCAGGCCCCCTTGCGCCTCACGCCGCCGCCGCTCGGCCTGTGGCACCGCCGAGGTCGGGTCGCCGCCGTCCGGGGTGCTCGCCGCCGGCCAGCCCATGGCGCCAACGGGGGGCGGGCCGCGGCTGCCCGGGGTGTCCACCGCCGCCTTGTGGGCCACTGGCCGGGCTGCCGTGGGGAGTCTGCATCGCTGCACGGGGCCCACGCCACCGCTGTCCTGAGGGCTCGCGCCGTTGCCGCTTCTTCCAGTCGCCGACAGCCCCGCGCCGTTGCGGCCGCTCTGGTCTGCTCCTACGCCGCTGCCGCGCCGGCGCGCGTGGCTATCCGCCGTCATCGTCTTCGGCTGTGGTTGCTACCTCGCGGGACCCCTGTCGGCATTCTCGATTTCACCGACGGTCTTCGAGGGTAACGGTTCCGGGTGCTGCCTCCTGCTTCTTTTTTTGTTGTGTCGGGAGACGTGTATTGCTCATGTGATGTATGAGATGAAGTGCTGTTGTACGATGAATAACTACTGTGCTTCTTTATTTTAGGCGTTGTTGTCGTAGCATCTATTTATTACAATAATGGTCTGCTACTGTATGTTTTTTCGTTATTATGCATGAGGTGGACTCGGTGTGTGCGCCGTCGTCGCACGTGTAGGCGCTTCTCGCTTTTGACCGCTTTTCACCATGCTCGTATGAGTTGAGTTGAGTGACGTAGACTCCGCCGATATCGTGTTTACGTGCGCCACACCCTCGTCGCCACTTCCCCTCTTTAGTGCGATCGATGAGGTTACGTATGTATATGTCGTGATGATGTTGAGTCCGCATATAACTTGGTCGTCGGGCGTGAGGCGCTCCACAGGATGACTTCTCTTATTGCTGCACTTGTTTGATTTTTTGCACAGGAGTACTGCAGATTGGGCGACTTCTGCGCCTGCCCAGTTCACGGCCGTTGGGACCGCTTGGCGAGGAGGTAGCGACGGGACCCATCGCAGCGACCGCGTCGCATCGATCGTGGGCCCGTTTGCTCAAGACCCCCGTGGCATCCCGGGGCGACGTGGAGGGCGCGCTGGCGAGGAGATAGTGGCGGGACCCGTCGCAGCGACCACGTCGCATCTACCGCGGTCCCGTTCACTCAAGACCCCCGTGACACCCCGGGGCAACGTGGAGGGCGCGCTGGCGAGGAGATAGTGGCGGGACCCGTCGCAGCGACCGCGTCGCATCTACCGTGGTCCCGTTCACTCAAGACCCCCGTGACAGCCCGGGGTGACGTGGAGGGCGCGCTGGCGAGGCTTCCTGCTCGGGGCGCGAGGAGTGGCGTGACGCGACGCGGGGACAACAACAGTGCTCGCTGTGTCGGCCGTAGTCCTGTTCGACGTGGACAGTCTTCGAGGTTTCCACCGAGAGAGCAGCGGAGGAGCAGACGTGACACGATAGCGACGGGGCCCGTCGCAGCGACCGCGTCACATCGACCGTGGTCCTGTTCGCTCAAGATAGCGAGGCTGTCAACGCCACGACGGAGCTCCGAGATTGACGCTGCGACAGGGCGCCTAGCTGGACGGTGCGACAAAGATGCCATGATGGAGCGTTGCGGTCGACGGAGATGCCGCGATGGAGCGCCGAGGTCGACGCTACGACGGAGCGGCGAGGTCGATGCCACGACGGAGTGCTGAGTCAATGCCATGACAGAGCACTGCGACGCAGTGGTGAGCTTGATGCCACGACGAGGACACCACGATGAAGCACCGAGGTTGACGCCGCGACGGGGCGCCGCGATCGATGCTGCGACGGAGCGCCACGTTGGACGCCGCGACGGAGGTGCCATGACGGAGCGCCACGGTCGATGCTGCGACGGAGGCGCCATGACGGAGTGCCGAGGTCGACGCCGTGACGGATCGCCTGGGTTGACGCCGCGCCACGCTGGCCGCCGCGTTGGATGCCGCGACGGAGGCGCCACTACGGAGTGCCGCGGTCGACGCTGCGATGGAGCGCCACGCTGGATGCCGCGACAGAGGCACCACAGCAGAGCGCCGAGGTCAACGCTGCGACGGACCGCCTGGGTCGACGCTACACCACACTGGACGCCATGTTGGACGCCGCGACAGAGGTGCCACGACGGAACGCCACGACGGAGACGCTACGACGGAGTGTTGAGGTCGACGCGGCGATGGAGCGCCAAGGTTGATGGAGACGCTGCGACAAAGCACCGAAGCCGACGCCGCGACGGAGTTGTCACGACGGAGCGCTGAGGTCGACACAACGATGGAGCGTCACGCCGAATGCCACGTCAGACACCGCGATGGTGAAGCACCACGGTCGACGCCGCGACGGAGCGCCGAGGTCGACGTCGCGACGGAGCGCCAAGCTTGACGGAGACGCTGCGATGGAGCGCCGAGGCCGACGCCGCGACGGAGTGCCAAGGTTAACGGAGACGCCGCGACGAAGTGCCGAGGTCAACGCAGCGATGGAGCGCCACGCCGGATGCCGCGTCGGACACCGTGACGGTGGAGCGCCACGGTTGACGCCGTGACGGAGCGCCGTGGTTGACGCCACTACGGAGCGCCGAGGTCAACACATCGATGGAGCGCCAAGGTTGATGGAGATGCTGCGACGGAGTGCTGAGGAGTCGACGCTATGGCATCTTGGCTTCATACGGCATCACTGCTTGCCCGTGGGTACTCCGGTGACGTAGTTCCTTGCGATGTCGTGCGTGGTACTTGGTACCTTGTAGGGTGGCGTAGTCCCTTGCGATGTTGAGAATGGTACCGGGTACCTTGCGTCCCAATCAAACAAACTTCGCGTCCCCCGGCGTGGCGGGTAGCGTGAGTAGTCGTCTTCTAGCCCTAAGCTTTTCCTCCTGTATCAAATAGTCGGGTACTGATGTCAATAAGGGATTGACACGCGGCAACGTGCATACCGGGTCCTTGCCCAAAAAAGAAGCGAAATACTCAGAGATAGGCGCACGGCGACGTGTGCATCGGGCCTTTCTTGGCTTGCAAGACAGCTTATGCGGGGGAGCGACAATACTCAACTCACATGGGGGAGATGTTTCTTCCCAGCCAATGCGAGGAGGCCTTTTACTCGACTCGCGTGGGGGGACGGGCTGCATCCCGGCACACACGAGGAAGTTTGGGTGCTCGGCTCACGTGGGGGAGTTGCTTCTTTCCAGCCAACGTGAGGAGGCTTTGCGCTCGACTCGTGCGGGGGAGATGGGGCTTCCCAGCGCACACGAGGAGATTCAAGTGCTCGACTCACGCGGGGGAAATGGTTCTTCCCGGCCAACGTGAGGAGGCTTTTGACTCGACTCGTGCGGGGGAGATAGGGCTTCCCAGCACACACGAGGAGGTTTAGGTGCTCGACTCGCGCGGGGGAGGTGGATCCTCCCGGCCAACGCGAGGAGGCTTTTGACTTGACTCGTGCGGGGGAGATGGGGCTTCCCAGCGCACACGAGGAGTTTTAGGTGCTCGACTTGCGCGGGGGAGGTGGTTCCTCCCGGCCAACGCAAGGAGGCTTTTGACTCGACTCGTGCGGGGGAGATGAGGCTTCCCAGCGCACACGAGGAGGTTTTGGGTGACGATGCTGAAGATGAGCCCCTTGCATGTTGTTCCCAAGCTTGGGCGCCGAAGGAACAAGCCAGCAGGTGGGCGGCCACGTGTCGAGCGGTGTCGATGGCACGACGGAGTGCCAAAGTCAATGTCGTGACACGCTGTCTAGGTAAGTGTCACGACGGAGGGGCGAGGTCGACTCCGTGATGGAGTGCCGAAGTCGATGCCGCAGCGGACCGTAGAGGTCGACACTGCGACGGAGACGCGAGGTCGACTCCGTGACGACGTGTCGCAGTCAACGCTGTGGCGGACTGTAGAGGTCGACACCGTGACGGAGGGGCGAGGTTGACTCCGTCCGTGACGGAGTGCTGAAATCGACGCCACGGCGGTCCGTAGAGGTCAACATCACGGTGGAGGGGCGAGGTCAACTCTGTGACAAAGTGCCAAAGTCCCTGCCGCGGCAGACCGTAGAGGTCGGCATCGCGACGGAGGGGCGAGGTCGACTCCGTGACGGAGACACCGCAACGGAGATGTCGAGGTCGACGCCGTGACGGGGAGCCGAGCTGGACGCTGCGACACCGGTGCGTGCCGTCCTTCAGGTCGTCGCTCTCGTGTCCGCTGCAGTGGTGGCCGTGGTCTTCCACTTCGTTCTTCCTCACTTCTTAGGTGGAATAGCTCGATCGTCCTGCGGGCTGACGGTGGCGTCTTCGCGCTCCCGGTGGCGACTGCGGTCTTCGTCACACAGCTTCTTGCTAGGTCCCCACGGACGGCGCCAACTGTCGTAGCAACGAGGCTAGACAATAAACTTGTGGCACCCCCGCACGGCTTCACGGACCTACGAGGGTTGCCTGGGAAACTACGTTGCGGAGACACCGCAGTCGCGCACGCGGGTCGCACGGCGCGATGACACCCGAACCGTCTAAGCGCCACGAACTAGAGGAGAGGAGGAGCGAATGAGCTTGTATTCATAAATTGTGGATCCCCCAAATGGGAGGGGTGTCCCTCTATTTATAGGGAAAAAGGAGGGGTAGGGGAGATTACAGCAATGCCCTCAGGCATTTTACAGTTATGCCCCTAAATGTACTAACGCCCCTAGGGGCACATAGGTCTTTTCCTTCGGGAATATTCCGGGAATATCCCGTGGGTCCCGCTTGTCACGCACGGACCTGTCGCCGTCACGGTCCCGGCGTTGAGCGGTCTTGGTGCTTCGACGAGGTTAGAGTTGTCGCGGAGTCGGCATCGAGCGGTCTTGGCGTTCCCTCGAATTTGTCGTCGGCATGGTTTTGGTGTTCGCAAGAACTTGGCGTTCGCACGAGCTTGACGTCGGCACGGTTTTGGTGTTCGCACGAACTTGGCGTTCACACGAGCTTGGCGTTGGCACGATCTTAGTGTTCGCACGAACGTGGCGTTCGCACGAGGTTGGTGTTGGCATGATCTTGAGATTCATCGATTTCCCCTAAGTACGGAAAATGCGTCGAAACCGGGTAGCGCGGGGACCCCTTTCCCAACAGTCCATGTCCAATTTTTATTGTCTCCATGACTCCATGTTTTGTGTGATCCTCAGCTATTCAAGTTCCTCCGTCCTCCTCGGTCTCAACAATGAACAGTATGTCACTTCTCTGTGAGAACAGTGTCAGATATAGAGTACTACTAGCTAGTCCAAGCATGTCTCCAGATTAATGTTATATCTCTGCCTGAGTCCAGATATAAGCCTGCTACAAATGCAGCCCAATGGACCAGCATAACGCAGGTCGTAACGAAGTATGAAAAGAAAATTGTTCCGCATACAGCAGACACTAACACTGCTTCTCGAAATGCTCTGCTTGTTCCATGTTCTCCTTCTGAATTTTCTAATGCAGTGCAGTTCTCTAGGTCCTTGAGAATCTAGTCCTCGACAGAATTAATTTGTTTGCTTCCTTGTATGACCAGAAAACAAAGGGATGCAGGCACATACGTAGGTGCTCTGCATTTCTGTTTTAATTTGGATCGATGGAAGCGAAGATCAAGCATGAATGAGGATCATACATACAGCTTAAGCTGTGACAAGACTCGGGTCAGGCAGATTGTTTAAATGTAAAATCCACGTTTCCTGCAGCAGCTAGCTAGTTACAGTTGGAAGGCAGGACAGGACAATCATCTAATTGATCTCACGGAATCCAAAACAAAGAAAAAAAAACCGAAATTGAAGAAAATGATAAGTACTAGCTAGCTAGTTCTCCATCTCCATCCATCAAAGAGAGAGGAAGCCGCCGATCGAGCGATAATATATATGTAGATGATTGGTTTAATCAATGAAGAGTTTGGGTGCGATCGATCACCGACTACAAGCCGGCGTCGTCGGCCATGAAGACCTGGTTGTAGGAGGAGTCCATCTCGTGCACGACGAGCTTCTCGGCGGTGACGCTGGCGCCGGTGGCGTTGTTGAAGAGGTACACCCCGGCCGCCGCGTTGATGGCCTCCGTCGGGTACACCCGCGACGTCACCGTCGACCTCCCGCCCTGCGCGAAGCTCTCCACGATGGAGTGGTCGACGAGGACCCTCACCGACAGCGCCTCGCCGTCGAGCACCGGCACCGTGCTCCCCACCACCCGCTTCACGATATCGTTGGCCCGGGAGGACCTGGACTCGTCGTGGCAGAAGTGGGTGCGGAGGCCGCCGTCGAGGCCCTTGGAGACGTAGAAGTAGGCGGCGGTCTGCTCGTCGCGGTGCCTGTCGGCGAGGAGGAGGAGGCCGAAGGGGCCGAGCGCGCCGCGCGCCGAGGAGCCGCCGCTGGTGCTGCAGTTGTAGCCGACGTCGGCCTCGTTGAGTGCGGCGACGGCGCGCGGGTCGAGGCGGAAGGAGGCCTCGATGTCGAGCTGCGTGGCGCGGCGGAGGCTGAGCGGGAACACGGAGCCGGTGTCGATGGTGACGCCGCCGAGGTCGGTGGAGTTGATGCGCAGAGTCTCCGTCTCCTCCACCGGCCATTGAAGCAGGTTGCGCCGGGTCTTCTCGTCCAGCGCCACCGTCCTTGGAATGGACTGCACGCACGCGCCATTGATCAGCATGCACATGCTATATTCAATGCAAGGTTGCTGAGTCGACTCCACGTTGGCACGACCAAGTTACTCTAGCTGTCTAGCAGTAGCAGGCAAGACACGCAGGTAGCAGCATGGCCACCAAGGAAGAATTCAAGTCCTGATTTGGAACCAGACAAACTAATTAAGCTACCGTTAATTGCGTCAACCACAACGGTCAGCACCAGAAACAATTATCCATTTCTTTAATCAGACACGTGCTAGCTTCCACGTGAGATTGATGTGTCATGCATATGTGGATTAATATATAGTTGCCATGCATAAAGGTGGAACTCGGGCCGGGTAATTCCGGGCTTACTCGAGGCCCGGCCGGCACAGCCCGGAGCCCGGAACGACCCGGCACGGGTCCTCGGTGGGTCGGGCTAGCACAGCCAGAACGTTCGGGCCGGGCCGTGCCTGGAATTGGAGCCTGGTGGGTAGCACGGCTCGGCACGGAGCGTCGGGTCGTGCTCGGGCCGGCACGGCCCGACGGCCAGCCCACTCCCCCGCCAGGCCGCTAGGCCACTAGCCCACTCCCCCGCACAGCCCGCTCCCCCGGTCCACCCGACCCGCCGTGACCCCGTCCCCACCCCGTCCCCCACCCCCCCACCCCCACCCCACCCCCAAATCCCTAATTCCCCATTTCCCCAACCACCCCCTCGCGCGCCCTCCTCCCGCCGCCACCGCGAGCTGCGGCTCCGCTTCCACCGGCCGCCCGGCCCTCCTCTCTCCGGCTCCACCGCCTCCCCGCGCTGCCGGTGCCCGGCTCGCCCTCCTCCTCCCGCTAGACCTGCTGCTCCCGCGCCGGCGCAGCGGTTGCCCATGGCGTGCTCGTGCCGGCACGGCGGGCCACCGTGCGTGTTTGGGCCGCCGGCGCGGCTGGGTGTGCCGGCACGGCACGGCACGATGGGGACGGCGGGCCTTGCCGGCACGGTCAAGCGGCGGCCCGAGGCACGGCGTGCTCGTGCCGTGCCGGCACGACCCGGCCCGAGTCCCGGCTTTAGCCATGCATTAGAGAGGAAGACACTTGATTACTTGCATTCAACGCTGAAGATTTCAAAAGCGACATATAACCTATAGGCCGGTGGTTAAGAAAGAAAGAAAGAAATGTGAAACGACCAGACTGCGACAGCTAATAAGCTAGCGACATGTATCGATCGATGACCAATTAGTTGTCAAAAATATTAACAGACCCAGTGCCTACAGTCGTGCCAACGTGTCAGTCGATCTGTCCCGGACATGCATGCACGCACGCATGATGCATGCACTGATCTAACATTCTGCTAAATGAACCATGTACAAATTCATAAGCAACATATGATGCAAACAAAATGGGAGATCAAAGAAGCTAGGCAATTAGGTGTAGGTACCTGGAGGGATGCCCATCCCTTGGCGACGTCGGCGCTCTCGGAGTCGGTCTCGCCGACCCATCCCCAGAGCACGCGGCGGCGCTTGGCCGGGTCGTAGAATGTCTTGGACGCGTAGAACTTTCCCCAGTCGTAGCGCAGCCCGATGCCGACGTCGGCCTCCGGGTCGATGGGCGTCCACCTGTTGGCCGCCGCGTCGTACCTTCCCAGCGCGTAGTAGTCGTGCCGGTCGTCGTCCATGCTCGCCTTCATCACGTACAGCACCTCACTATCGTCAGCGCCGCCGTTCGCCGCCGCCGCCACGGCCTCCGTCATGTCGACGGCGCCGCCGACGGGGTAGAAGTCGATACACTCCCACATGCCGGTGCCCTCGACGCGGTGGAGGAGTCCCGGGATGAGGTCGTAGCTGACAAAGTCCTTGGTCTTGTAGGTCATGGCGATGCCGGCGTGGTGCTCGTCCTTGGAGCCGATGACGGTGCGCCAGGTCTTGCCGGAGGGGTCGTACCAGGCGGTGGTGGGGTCGCGGAAGTCCTTGTCGCCGATGCCGGGGGACGGGAGGAGGACGGGGTTGGCGTCATGCTTGGTCCAGTTGCGGAGGAGGGAGTCGTTGGGGTCGGCGGGTAGGGCGAGGCACTGGACCTGGACGGAGGCGTTGGTGTAGCCGGTGTAGAGCATGGCGAGGGTGCCGTCGGGGAGGAGGGTGGCGGAGCCGGTAAGGACGCCGTTGATGTCGTACCAGTGGTCGGGGAGCATGGCGAGGGGGAGGTGGCGCCAGTGGAGGAGGTCGCGGGACACGGCGTGGCCCCAGGCGATGTTGCCCCAAACCGCCGCCTCCGGGTTGTACTGATAGAACAGGTGGTACCAACCGCGGTAGTACAAGGGACCTGCATGCATGCAGTTCCATTCCATTCAATTCATCCATCGAAAAGCATTAGCAGTAACGAACAGAGATGTAGATATATGCAGATCAATCACTTCATCCATCTCCTGGTCAATTCTTTCGTTTTGCGATGGCGGCAAGAAATCTTATTAATTTCTGATCAGGAAGAAACTCACCGTTGGGATCTGTACGTACGTTGCCGGAGTAGGGCGCCGCCGCCGGCCGCACCAGCAAACAAGAAGCAAGGGCAGGCCACGTCAGTCGTTGCCGATCAAATCAATCATGCAGAGAAACAGACAGGAATTTCAATTTGAATGGATCGAATGAAGGATTAGTAGTTATTACCGTTCATCCAGTTCTTCTCCGGTTGGAAGTGGAACCTGGTGCGCTGCCACTGCAGCATCGCATTGCTCCACGGGAACCCGTCGGAGTCCGCTCCTTCCCCTAGCCGCCCGCCAGCGAGCTCCTCCGCCACGCCAGACGTCTTCTCCGACACGCCCGCCTCCCTCCCCCTACTCCGGGCTATCTCTACGACGACGACGGGCTGGTCGGTCCTGGCCCCGGCGCCGAGCGCGGTGGCGACGACGAGCAGCACGACCGCGGACGCGGCCAGGACGGCGGCGCAGGCGCGCCACCGGTGGGTGGTCATCGCGCAGGCCGTCGGCCGGGGGCAGCGGCTCGTAGGCGTAGGGTAGCGGCGACGTGGCGGGAATGGCGCGGCCGGACTCCATGGAGATGGCCAAAAAGAAATGAAAATGCGTGTGAGTGTTGGGAAGGGAGAGGGCGCGCGATTTATATAGATGGGAAGGGGGTGCGGAAAAAAAAGGCAAAAAATGGCCCCCGCCGAGTTCTAATGGCAAAAATGGCCCCCCCGTAGACAAAAGAAAAGTTGTCCCCGCGACGCGCCCCGCACCTGACACGTGGCTAAATCGCGCCGGGGGACCGCGAGGGGCGCCGATCGCTAGCGTCCGACCTGCGATGGAGTCCGGTCACGGGCCCAGCCTCGAGGCCGCGCCCCTGGCCCGCGAAGGAGGCCGGGCCGCGCCTCCCCCCCGCGACGCAGGCCGCATCGCGCCCCAGGGCCGCGACGTGGCTAACGCCATCAACGGTGGCGTTTAAGTCCCGCGCGCTAACGCCAATGGCAGTGGCATTCGACCATGGTGACGTGGCAAAGCTCCGAACGCCGTCTCCACTGGCGTTTGCACCTTCTACCCAAACGCCATGTGGTCTGGCGTTTGCCCCCCATGGCCTCCGTCGGGTACACCCGCGACGTCGCCGTCGACCTCCCGCCCTGCGAACCCTCACGGACAGCGCCTCGCCGTCGAGCACCGGCACGACGTTGCCGACGACCCGCTTGACGATGTCGTTGGCGCGGGACGACCGCGTCTCGTCCTGGCAGAAGTGTGTGCGAAGGCCGCCGTCGAGGCCCCTGGCGACGTAGAAGTAGACGGCGGTCTGCTCCGCATCACCCGCTCCGTGGCGCCTGGCGTCGGCGAGCACGAGCAGACCGAAGGGGCCGAGCGTACCACGCCCGGGCCGCGCCGCCGCTGGTGCTGCAGTTGTAGCCGACGTCGGCCTCGGTGGCGGCGGCGACGTCAACGGGGTCGAGGTGGAACTCGGCGAGGATGTCGAGCTGGGAGGCGCGGTGGAGGCTGAGCGGGAAGACAGAGCCGTGGTCGACGGTGATGCCGCTGAGGTCGGTGGAGTTTATCCGGAGCGTCTCCACCTCATCCACCGGCCACTGGAGGAGGTTGCTCCCGGTCTTGGTGTCCAGCACCACCGTCCGAGGGATGGACTGCAACCAAAAAAAAGAAAACACCATGCAAACATTACTAATTTATTTACACATGTTAATTTCAGATGCTCTATTTGATCCATCATCAATGTCGGCTCTTGATATCATTGTACTATATTTGTCTCATTTTTTTTCCTTCAAGAATCCTCTTGGTATCATTGTGACAGCAAAGAAATACTCCTATTAAGCGTCCCGAAGCTTGTTAAGTCTCTGGGGGGCAAACGCCAGATCACATGACGTTTGGGTAGAGGGTGCAAACGCCAATGGAGACGGCGTTCGGAGCTTTGACACGTCACCAGGGTCGAACGCCACTGCCATTGGCGTTAGCGCGCGGGACTTAAACGCCACCGTTGATGGCGTTAGCCACGTCGCGGGCCTGGGGCGTGATGCGGCCTACGTCGCGGGGGGAGGCGCGGCCCGGCCTCGCGACCATACTCCATCGCGGGTCGGACGCGCGATCGGCGCCCCTCGCGGTCCCTCGGCGCGATTTAGCCACGTGTCAGGTGCGCGGCGCGTCGCGGGGACAGTTTTGCTTTTGTCTGCGTGGGGGGGGCCATTTTTGCCATTAGAACTCGGCGGGGGGCCATTTTTGCCTTTTTCCGGGGGTGCGGAGACTGGGTTGTGGGGTCGGGGACGACAAGGACGGACATTCACCCGATCAGATCACCCCCTCTTTTAACTTTCTCCATTGCTATTCTACTTCCATCCCCAGCCAGTGCATGAGTCTTTTTTTTAAATATTATTTTTTTATTTAGAAATTTCAGAAATAATACCATATCCAAAAAACTTGCAAAACTGGTCTCAATCGCCACGGACTGCGCAACCGCCACGCTTCGTGACGATAGGGGTCAATCGTCAGCCGCACCGACGATATTAAATGCTATCGTCACGCAAGGTGGCGATAGGGTGAAATCGCCATCCCTAATGGCGATAGGCAGTTACTCTCCGTAACCGTCAGGCACAGGGGCGCGGCGATAGCGTCCTAGCTACATAATCAGAGGGGCCAATCGCCACGTTCGCTGGCGATTTAGGTCCAATCGCTATCCACTGTGGCGATTATGGTCAATCGCCACGCGCCTTGGCGATTCCCGTCGGTGCGGCTGGCGATTGGCTCCTATTGCCACAGCGTGTGGCGGTTACGCCTTAATCGTCAGGGCTGGTGGCGATTGAGGCCAGTTTTGTAATTTTTTTAAATGTGATATTCTTTCTAAAATTTTTAAATAAAAAAATAATATTTAAAAGAAAAACTCAGCCAGCCCTCCCAACTACGCATATAACTAATTGCACATCTAACGCGCATACCTTCCTATACCATCTACGGTGGGAAGGTATTTTGGCCCCCTAGAAGAGGAGATAACAACCTTGAGGCATAGAGATGAGAAATCAATTCCTTCGTGGATTTCGCGTTATAGGTCAAAATAGTCTCTGAGTACTATAGAAAACTATGCTAAGTTTAGAGGCAGAATGGTGGGTCCCATCTTAGAGGCTAAAATAGCCTCTTAGTATTTTGGATGTGTCCTAGTAATTCTCTCTATGACCACCTTCTTGCCCAGCCCACCGTATATATAAAGTCAAACCCAAGGCCGCGCAATGGCACCACCGTGATCTTCCTACTAGCCGCTTCAAAATCTACAATCATGGTTTGTGAGAATCCTAAAGGAGGGGGGAGTTATAAACACATGTGTGTAGTCCTTAATAAAGGTTGTATGTCAACCCCTGATTCGACAAGAAAATATAGTACTGAAGGAATTAGTTCCAACATGGTATAGAAATTCTCACGGTATATTATAACTAAGCAAGTGCTAGGCGCCGGTCGAGCGGGCAAAACACCTGATTAGCCGCCTCCCAGACTATCCGTTTCACTTAAGTAGTCGGATCTAAGATGTTCAACTATCACAACATGAAATTCCTGCATGCAATATTTTATCTATCTGTACATATGCAACATCATTGCAACATTTCTCCCTGTGGTTCAACCAAAATGTGAAAAAAAACGCTTTCAACATCTGCAACGCTTTAAATAAATGCACACAACAAAGTTTTGTATGTATGCAACAAATCCGTATCAAATGCAAGAATTCGTTGAAAAAATGACTATAAATGTGCAACATAAAAGATTAACGCATGCAACATAAAATATTGACTTATACAACATTGTGAAAATACATGTGCAATATACAATAGAAATCCAGAATCACTAAGACATACTATCCATCCATATGCAACAAGAAAAATATCCACACGACATGCAAAGAGAACCCATGCAACATCACATCTCCAAATGCCTAACCTATCATCATCAACATTTGAACAATTGCCATCACCGCCTCCAGGCTCGACGCAGGCGAATCAAGCTAGCCAAAACCTAATCGTCATTAGATTTGGCCAACCCAAACCCATACGTCGCATCTACTCGTCTTCCCTGAGCTCGACGATGCAACAAACGACCGTTCTCGAGCTCTGACGACATTGCACCATTAGAGGCACAGACGATAGAGCTGTGGACGGTGGTGTCTGGTGGTCCTGAGCATGAGACAGGAGAGGAGCACGTGATGGAACTCCTATGTGTTGTAGAGAGAGAAAGAAGATGGAGAAATGGAGGCATCGAGATGCGATAAAGCAAGGAAAGACGTGCCACAGAAAGACTGGTTGATTTTTGGATCGGTCGGATACAATGGGGAGCTTTTCCCTTTTAGTGCTGCGCAACGATAGCACATAGAAGAAGCATGGACCCAAATACAGTTAGAATGTATACAAATAATTTAAGAAAAAGAAAACGCACAAAACTACAATCCATAGTTATAAATTTATAGATTGTTAGAGCACAATACCGTGCGAATTATTTTTCCTAAGAAGATTGTTAGAGCACAATACCGTTAAACTCAAATAATGGATTAAAAAAGTACAATAATGGATGGATTTGAGGCCCACAAGATCGCGTCAGTGGTTGATTCCCTTCCAAAATGAAGAGAGCAGATTCATTCAACGCCCAAATAATGCAGAGATCCAAACAAGCAAAGGAGTAGTTGAGAGAAGCGGACAGCCAAATAAGCAATCGGTGAGAGGTACTCCGCCCATGCTGGACGATCAGTGCTTTCCTTGAATTTTTAATTGCTTTCTCGCTTTCAATGATTGCGGACGCCACGTGCCTGGCCCATTGGACTACCAATTGCCAGATGCTGACTCAGCTCACAGGTGGCGTGGCATTATTTGGAGGAGTGTATTATTCTTTGAAAGTTGAAACCAATTGCGTCCAAGCATCTCGCCTAATTCCGACCGTGAGTTACGTGCATCGTCACTTAACGAATTTAATATGTGATCTTTCGGTGTAGAGCAAATGTACTTATACTTAAACACTCTAGATTCACGAGTCTAGATGCCTACAATTGACAAAGACATGGTAAAATCTAAAAGCTTCTGCAACAGCACTCCAAGAAAGTAGCCAGGTTGGTATATATCAAGGCAATCCCAGTATTATTGTATCTTATACTGTATCACACATATTAATATACGTATCTTAGTGTTATATCTAAATAAGCTGTCATTTAATACGTTTTGTGAGAGAGAAAATATAACTTACCCTGGGTTCTGCACTAAGAGTTTTATCAAAATTAAGATACGGTATCTCTTTCTTTCTTTCTTAATTAAGTCTTCGCATTAATATTTTGCTTAGGTGACATGTTTAAAATATGGTAAAGTACTATAACTGCTCTCACACCCATCTACTGGTACTATTTATTGGACAAAAGAGAAAAAGACGTAAATAAGTGAGGAGGGACCTACATGAAACATGATAGCTACTGCAAATGGGGCATGCATATTGTGGTGATCAATGATCCGATCCACATTCATTGGGATCGAGATGCATGCTTGGATTGCTGGAGGGTTGGAGGTTACTAATTAGATGGGATCGATCATGGTTACGAGCACATCCAACTTTCCCTCTCGGACCCTTGCACGCTCCTTAATTAGATACCAACATATAACATGTCGCGTCCACGTGATCTGAGCCTGAAGATCACGTATCTAACGTACTCCTGGCACACGCAAGCGAGCTAATTAGGAGCACAAGTTAGGCCTACTCCCACGCAATAGTGACATTCATGTCTTGGCTTTCTTAAGATATCTATACAGGCATGATATCAGCTAATTTTTTGTCATATCATATAAAATAATTAATGATATGAAGGAAAAAAGAAGGAGCAGAGAGAATAAACTACCTCTTCATGAAGAGGTAGATTCTAACACAAAATAAAGCCTCACGAGTCAATCTCATTGTCTTTATACGCTGTTGCATTAAATGCTAACTCTTCGCGTAGAGTCAGCTTAAGAGATAATACCATTGTATAAATTATTTGATAGTTGACTCTAAATGACGTTGATGAATTGAAAAGTCAATGATAGACTCTACCTTCGTAGATGCTCTTAATTAGTTAATTATAACCTCAAGTATATTGGATAAATATGCCACGTCAGCATGGAAATTAAAGACGATCTAATAACTAATTATTTGATCACCAATCAGCGAGCGAGCGATGGAGCACGCTAGGCAGATACAGAATCTTCTCGATCCTCCATTGTTTCCTTTCCACAACTACTTTATCGCGTGGACGTATATTTCTGCCAGAATAGAAAGCATATGTATGCATGTATTTATACTAGAACGGAGATGCGTGCGCCCGTCCATCTTTAAGAAAAATTAAGTAAACCGTTTTGATAGTAATAAGCAGGAAACATCACATGATATTCAGCAAAAGAATGGTCTAATGATGTGAATTTGAATGTTCTAATAGAAGTAGGGCGAAGATCCAGATCATCTAGAGTAGCAGGATACAGGGCTTAGGATATGTTCATCTAAGTTCGAAATATTACAAATATTACAGTCCATAGGATTTGGTAGAAGCGATTTCTGCCTTCTGGAAGTTAACTATTCTGAACCTATATCTTCGCCAGTGGCTATATTTAGGTGACGGCACATCTGTTTCCACCCAAGGGTCAGCATCATGTGTTGCTTGCTGTTCTGTCCGAGCCACAAAGGCATTTGCTTCATAGCCTTCCACGGTGTTGAATTCAATCAAGTTGTCAATCTGAGACCAATTCTTTAGCTACCGGAGGATGTCCTGGTAATTGAAATTGGAGGTAGGATTAGATAGATATAACTAAGTAAAATCATTGTTGAAGCAACAGATATATTAAAAATGCCAGGTCTTGAATTATTGATAGATCGTCCAGTGAAAAAAATGGTGGTAGGCGCTGAGCGCTCTCCTATATCTTGAGTTGCTGGAGCCCTGTAGTGAAATTAGTGGCCTATCTTGTTTCTGTGACGATGTACCGCCGTCGGGGAGCTCGGGGAGCTCGGGGAGCTCGGGGAGGGGGAGGAGAGGGAGCGTTGCGCGGAGGAGAAAGGGAGCGGGGCTGGGGGAGAAAGGGGTGGGACGCGGGGGAGAAGGGAGGATAGAGGGAGAGTTAGGGTTAGTTTTTTATATGGGAAGGAATGCGGGCTCAAGTTGGGTTTCTAGCGGGCCAAAAATACACTGACGGAGATCTGCTCTTGTTTCTGTGACGATGTAAATGAACCTGAAAAATGTACGATAACTTACCACAGTAGACTGTCCACCTCCCATGGCTGCTGGACTGATAGACGATAGAACGAGGAAACAGTGGCAGTGTACGACAATATTCTATCTGTGAGTAGAGTAGGCCACTGACTAAAGGAAACTTGCAATGATAAAGGCATACTTGGTTTAGGAAAAAAGCTACGACCTGTAAATCAGGTTTAATGTTTGCTGAAATGGTTTAATACATGATGAGGTTATCTCATGTTCAGGGTTAGAGATGAATATCTGAAATGTTCTTTTAGATAATATAATCTGTTTTCAAATCCTGAATATCTAAATAATTCTGTATAAACCATAGAACACCTGGTCTGATTACGTTCTGTCCAGAAGATATTTAGAACCTGAATACGTACTATTTTTCAGGCCATAGTTGTTTCTAAAAGTGTGAGCCTTTTAGCAATCAGCCATGCATCAATGAATACATTTAGCATGTCTTTTTTCCTGTCTTTCCGTTATCTGCCAAAGATTTAACATGAAAGAACTCCGTATCGATGCATGTGTTCCAGACGGTGCTCGCAACTTTCCTAGATTCAATGTGCGACTACGGGGCTGGTCCTGGAGCTTTTCCTGGCTCGTGTGTCCTGAAATTTGCCGGAGGCTCGCCGGAATTTGACGCCGTCGTAGCGCCCGCCAATACGATCACACACGTGGTCGTTTTTCTGTATTTCTCGGTCCCGCTTAACTCCATTGTAACCACACCTTCATAGGCTCCCCTGAACTTATCTGAACAGTGGATGGCTTTGGTGGCTTGGGCTTGTACTTGCACGTATCTGACCAGTGGATGGCTGCAGCGCGAAAGTGGCCACGGTCTTAGATAGTGGCAAAGGGAGTAGAGGCTGGGTGGAAGGTGTGATGATCTTGAAACAGAGTATATTGTACTGCTCTCTTGTGATATTATACAGAAATGTGCTGTTGAACATTTAATGAAATCGGGTTTCTGTCTCTTGTGATATATATCTGCTGGCCTCCACGCATGCATGGCTGGTAACGCAGCACAGGCGCCCAGGCATATTATTTGAGGAAACATGCCATGTCGCTAATCAATGGATCTCCAGGGTCATGGCGGCCAGTGCCGTGTGCTCTCCTCCATGACGGACTGATATTGGAATAACGCATGCAGCACATGTACTTGTTGGGTCAGTTCAGGTTCGGCACCCTCTACCAGCCCACATCAAGATGTGCTTTTCTTTGCTCGACGCTGTGTTTGGGCCTTAGTGGATGGGGAGCTGACACTGGGAAATGCTCTTGCAATAGGCATTTGAACCGTTGCCTAATTATTTGCATTGATCTATGAATGTCCCAAAATCCTCGCAATATAACTAATCTGGATGGTTACGTGGAACATATATTTAGTTAAGATGCAAATGCACGATGTTCTGTACACATTTGGCAGCGTACCTTTTCTTAGGGACATTGGGCAGCATACATAACACTATATGCATATCTCATCTTTGGCTGTGCCCTAGCTTGCTCTCATACGGAAGATGTATGTTAACCTCTGACATTCCTTAGCCCGGAGGTCGAGATGTTCACTTGAATTGTTTCTTCACTTTTCCCCACCCTTTTAAGTAATCTTCTCTAAAAATATAATCTTTGTTTAAAATCTCTCTATTTCTGACAGTTTCAATTTGTAACAGACGTAAACAAGTAAAGAAAGAAACAATTGCGTACACCAAAACACCTCTTCTCTCTCTCCTCCAAAAACCTCACCTTTTTACTCCTCCGCCCTTCCTCCACCCGCCCGCCAATTTTCCCGTCCACCGCCATGAAGCCCCCCCCTGGGCCGACAACGTCCACATCGACCGTGCAACCCATGCTCATGTCTGCTCTCTTCATCCGATCAAGTATTTCTGTTGATGCCTATGGTGCTTTGTTTGGACTGATTGGGTCTATGCTTTCTGAACTCATAATAAATTGGTCCCTCTACGCAAATAAGGTTCTATTCCTATCTTTCTCTTCATAGTGATAGTAGGTTACAGCGCAAGGTGCTTCATTTTTCTCCATGCTGAAAGACATCTAGTTCTACTATATACTAAAAGTAGAATGTAATTAAAAAAATAGAGAAATGCTAGAAATTCTCACTAAAAAGTAAAACATCCAACCATTAATCTGGTGAACCCTTTTATTATTAGTATACCACAACCAATAGATGCTAATTGAGGGGCATCATCACCATGTCGTTTATCACCAAGAACAGTGATATATCTTGGAAAAAAGGTATATCTCAGCTGTGTATTTAGCATGGTGATAACGCCCCTTTTAGTTACCCTGGTAATTTACCCTTGTTTCCTGTGATCCTCATGTGTTTTCCTCTTGATAACCCTCTCCCTTTAAATTTACAGGTTCACAGTGGCTATAGTTCTGCTTTTTAGAGGATATAATGCAAATGGTCACTGTTCTTGGTGTCACTATCTCAGCTGTATTCCTACAAAAAAGTGGAAGTACAACTCAGCACCCACATATTGCAACGTAAGATAATCTGAAGTTTCTCCCTCTGTATTTTCCCAAGTACTTTTGTCACCAAACAACTGAAACATAACAACCTAAAGAAATTATAAGCATAGTGGAAACAATAAATCAATAGTGTCATTTTGCATTGCTATTTGCTGCTCCCCGATTTGTGATTATAGCGGTACGATGCTTTCAAAAGGAATTTTTTTGAAGGCGATCTGCAGAAGTTAACAAACAAGATAAATACACTAGCTGTTGAAGCCAAATTTGATTTTGGCCCAATATGAACCAAAAGAACACCCTTGTTGATTTCAACCCAAATATTTAAATGCTGTAAAGCATTTAATGGTGTTAATGTTGCTTTGCCTAAATGCTGAAGCCAGAAGAGATGCCCTTTACATTTCAACATGCACGCTCTTGTTCCTTGGCTGTGCGTATTTTTAAATTCTAATCCCTTGCAGGCAACGGTACAAGCGAATACCATGAATTTGACCCGTGACGGCAGACATACATCGGTAATTGAAGCTACACAACATAAGATCGACCAGCTCTGCAACCTGCTTGGCGCTTAGCAGAAATATCCGTGCATTACTATAAATAAATAAATTAAATTACTAAATATGTTAAATTATTGTTATCATGCTCCATGCTATGCCCTCAGCTTCATCTCAACTCTTAGTTGAGCTTTGACAATTAGAAGTTATTTATGAAGAGTAGTACCTTGAGTGAATTTAAATTTATGAATTTTAGAATCGATGAATGAAGAGAACATCTATTGACGTTTTGATATGGACATATGTAAGTTTTGCCAAAATTTTAAGATAATTCCACAGTAAAAAGAGAAAGAAGAAAATATACAGACCGTCTGCACTGATCGTCACTTTTATAAGAGTAAAGACATTATAGTAACCTTGCTTGCACAGGCATCACAGGAACTCCCATCGACGAAGCACTGCATGCTGGAGTTTTTTAATTTAAATTGCATGCTTTTCCGGCCCAGCAGCGGCGCGGTGAGGAGGACGAGAAGGTGCTGCGTTTCGAAATAATCATTTTGATAATATTATATTGATTATCAATAATTCAAGTAAATATTAATATTTTAAATTATATGAACTAACAAATACAAGTATACAAATACAAATACATGGCTTTGGCATTATCAGAATAGTGGGTCCCGCTCGTGATGCATTCTAACACGTAAGGCGACCTACCAACCTAGCTGCCACAGCCCACAGTGAAGTAACGGCCGTTGCGTCTCATGTCATTGTCATTTGTGTGCTCTGCTCTTTTAGTAATACTGGTCACGATTGACTGCTTGACATTTTGCTAGTTTGTACACATCAGGATCAGGTTACTTTCCTAGCTAGCTCATCCAAGATGCTTATTATGGAATATTCGAACCAGCTAGGAATGATCATCCCGGTATTGACAACCTTGGTATCTTCTTCACCTTGTTTACTTTTGCCTTAAACTAGTCATTAACTCGTGTACTTACACAAGCTTGTACGGAGTATATAGTCAGGTACGTTTTTCCCTTTTAAAAAAATAGATAAGGGAAAAATGCACTTTTCGTCACTGAACTCTTAGAACTAACTGTCGTTTCTAAACTCTAGAACAGTCTACAGTTGCCCCTAAACTCTTAAAACAGTACGCTTTTCATCTCTAACAAAAACCAGTGTGATTTTGTGTCTACGATGGAAAAAAATGAGGTCAACTTGTCAAAACTCTCTTCTCTCCCTCTCTCTATCATGTGGTCCCGCCTGCCAGTCTTCTTCTACCTCCCTCTCGCTTCACGCGATGGCGCTGCAGGACGACACCATGAGTCAAGATCTGGGTGGAGCCGACGGGAGCTCGTCGGCAGAGCAGTCCGCTACGTGGCACGAGCTCATCAAGCTACCTCCCCATGGTCACCCCGCAGCGTCGATCTCGACGAAGGGCATGAGCTCGAGCCGTCAATCCGTCATCCTCGGCCAGCTGTTCGGACACCGCCACTGTATTCGTCGAGAAGCCGACTTCGATCCCGGTACACACCTTGTAACACCGCGGCGAGACCGGCTGATGTGCCCGTGACCACCCACAGCTTCTCGACCCGTCATGAGCGCAGCGCCACGCGGTTCCACCTCAGCTCCCGCGCCACGGACGCTATCACCAGGGGCAGCAGCAGGATGAGCAGGACCCGTCGTAGTAGCTCCATCCCTCGAAGCTTTCCTCATCCTACTTTCATGGCTGGAAGCTTCCATTTTTATAACCCCTGATCCATCCTCCATGTCTCCCTCGACAAAAATCGCCACTAGTAGTGCTAGAAGTACTCGTCGCACTTGGCACACGCCATGTCCGCCGCTGCGACGCCGTAGGAGGACGGCGGCCTCCTCGCCGACCAACCTTCCACGCCGCCGTTCTCTCCTTCCCTCTTGCTCGACCTGCCCGCGACCCAGTCGCCCCAGAACGCAAAGGACGACCAACTGGGTCTCGACTGCATCTCCCGCATACTCATGGAGGAGGACGACATCGGCGGCAAGTTCTTCTAAGACCACCCCACCCTCCTCCAAGACCAGCAGCGACAGTACGCACAGATCCTCCTCCAGAACGATCCCGCCGGCAGCAGCAACTCGATGTCTGACGGCACCAACAACCCCACCAGCACCTGGCCCTACGACGACCCAATAGGCGGCCGGCGGACCCGGCAACAAACGGCCACCGCCCAGCGGCGGCATGGACTTGCTCAACATGGCATTCCTCAAGGGCGTGGAGGAGGCCAGCAAGTTGTTGCCCACCAACAACGCCCTCCTTGTCGAGGCCACCTCCGGGCCCAGAGACGACAAGCGCATTGACTTTTGCATTCTCCAGCAAGACAATTTAGGATGCCGTGGCGGGGAAGAGCCGCTTGCACATTGTGGATTGCAATGGCTAGGCTTGCTCAAGGGGTTGGCTGCGAGGGACGGCGGGCCACCGGAGGTGAGGATCACCGGCATTGACCTCTCAGAGCCCGTCTTCCGTCCAGCCTACCAACCGGCCGCCAGCTTATGTCTTTTGCAATGCTTTGATTTAAAAGCACTTCCTTTCTATCATAAAACAATTTTTTCTTACCTAATCATTAATTCTCTGCCTTCTCTTTCAGTACTTCTTGTCAAGAATGACGGCTTGACTCTCTAGTTTCCACAAATCAGGTTAATTAACTTAATCCCAGGTAAGCAATCACCTAACACGCCTGTTATAGAGTATAAGAACCTCCTAGAAATGGTGATCCATACTGATTAAGAAAATGGATTAAGTTGACTAACCAAAGCATGTGCCATTGCCGATCTCTCCCCGAACCTTCCTTCCCTCCAAAGCTTCCATTTTTATATCCCCCGATCCATCATCCATCCACAAAACATCACCCAGCCTCCCGGCCATGGCCTCCATGACGCCGCCGGAGCGGGAGGGCGGCGGCGGCGGCTTCCTCGCCGACCAATCTTACTCCCCGCCCTTCTCCCCATCCGTCTTCCTCGACCTGCCGCCGACGCCCCACCGAACCAAGGACGACGGCCTCGACCTCAGCTTCATCTCCCGCATCCTCATGGAGGACGACATCGACGGCAAGTTCTTCTGCGACCACCCCGCACTCCTCCAATCCCAGCAGCGCCAGTATGCCCAGGCCCTTCTATCCGACGACTCCGCCGGCAATATCAAGAACTCGACGACGTCTTCCTCCTCCGACGGCGACGGCACAAACGACTCCATCACCTGCCCCTACGACCACCCAACCGGCGATGGTACCAGCAACATCTTATTCTTGCCCGGCAGCGGCGGCGGCGGCCCCGGCTCAATAGGATTTCAGGAGAATCCGGCGCCCTTCGACGGCGCGGGCGATGATGGCCAGAACGGCGCCATCACCTTCTTCTCAAATGACGCGGCGGAGGAGGAGGCCGAGCGGGCGGCTTTTACCGTTGGCCACGGTCCGTCCTTCTCCGGTGGCCGGGCCGACGGCGGCATGGACATTGTCAAGGCGTTCCTCAAGGGCATGGCGGACGCCAGCAAGTTCTTGCCCGCCAATAACGCCCTCCTCGTCGACGTCCAGGCTACCTCCGGCCAGTTCTTGCCCCGACATGACAAGCGTGGTGGCTTCACCGGCGGCGGAGTAACGAAGGAGAAGGTGTTGGTGGGTGGAACAATGTCGATGCTTGGAAATGGGCGGGGCCGCAAGAACAGGCACGACGCGGACGCATTGGCGGTGGAGACCGGAAGGAGCCGCAAGCTGATGCACCCGGACAGGGAGGGAGGAAAAAGCCATTTTTGGCCCCCCCGGTCGACGTCAATGCTGCGAATGGCCCCCTGCTGCGGTCAAATGCAAAAAAGGCACCCCTGCCGCGGGCTGGGTATGCGGAAGCCGACCACCCGCGGATCAGCCCCGGGCCAGCTCCCCGTGCCGCATTACCCAGGTGCGGCAGGCACCTGCCGCAGCCCCCATCCGCGCCAGCAGTGCCTGCCGCACTCCCCATCCGCGCCAGTAGTGCTGCCGCACCCCGGCCGAGCGGCACCGACCACAGCCCTGCCGCCGCCCCCATGCGCGCAACGTTTGATCCCCCTGGCGACTGCCCCTTTAGCTGCCTCGAAATACGTGCTATCTATTATCTGTTTGGCTGCCTCCAAATACGTGCTGTCTTGGTAGCTGTCTATTCTCGGTGCATTTGCTTACTGTTCTTTCGTATGGATTGTTCCCTTTGCGCACTATTTGGCCTCGAACTGCTCGCAATTAACCTCAGAATGTGTGCCAAGAAATCCCGCAGTAGCACTGTCGGGTGAATATTTAACATGTTGACGTTTTTATTTTGGAGTCGATTAGTGCACAAATCTTTCTTTTTATGAAAATTAGTGCACAAATCAGAATTTATGTACGCAAGTATCTCGCGGTGCTTGGATTTAACTCTTCTCGTGTGATATTTTTATCGTATAAGACTATAAACTCGAATAGAAGATCTTATTAATTGATGGGAGTAGTCCAAACAACAAAGTAGAGTAGTATAATTATTTGAAACCAGTAAATAGGGTGACCGATCAACGACCTCTTCCCCTCTTGTGTCTGCGTGGCATGTGATCTGAGGGGAAAGTAAATTGTTCGTGCGGCGCCGGGTTAGTCCGGAGGCCGTAGCAGGGAGTCTCCTGAGTCTCCTGAGTAGGTTCTGGTTGACTAGGAATCTGACTATGAGCAATCTGATGCTGTTCCAAAAAATTTTGTACCCAATCGTTGCTCGGGTCGTGGGACGAACCAGCCTCATAACCTCCTCCTGCAAGTAGGGACTGGTACTGAAGTGTAGGTTGCATCCATGGGGTATGGACAGCAAAGCTACAATCGTCGTTTGACAAATCAATGTGGTCCATTGTCTAGAAAAATTTAGAATTATTATTAAAATTTTAATTTAAGGTACAACTGCTGCACGTAACTTAAAAATTATACCATTACATACCTGACTAAATGAACCTCCCTGAGACCCCTAGGCCTGTTGTTGTGATGAATTCATGTCGAACTACATACAAATTTGATCATCGCTTAGTACTTACTTTTAACCTCATCAGTTGTATAATACTGATATGCACAAAATTAAGTGCACCTGAACTCCTCGAGGAGCTCGCGTAGACGACGTTACCATGTGCGATGTGTCCTCACGAACGTCCGACTACAGAAGTTAGGAAAACGTATACAGTAAAATATCATACTAACGATATATGGAAAACTTGTGCTCTGTTAACAAAGGCATACCTCTTGAGCTGCATCTCTCTGTGACGTCTGGCCTTGCTCGTGTGCCGAGTCGTACTATGTCAAACATGTGATGATTGCGTACCACAAATTTATATATGTAATTAGGTTGAATGAGTCTATGAGCTAAATTTATCGTACCTGCAGTCCACTACCAGCTCGCCTAGAGGATATCCTCAAGAGTGAAGTGTCCCCACGCACGTCGGACTGTTAAATGTCAGTAGTTCGATTCAATCTATGTATTCACGCAGAAATAATGGACAAAGTTAACTTCGAACATTGAAAAAGGCTTACTTCTCGACGTCCTGAAGCGGCACGTGTATCTACTGCCTCACTTGGTCCGGCCGACCGTACCTCCGGCATGTTTAAAGCATGCGGTAGTATGTCGTCTGTCCTACCGCAACTCAAATTCTTGAGAATCCCTTTCGCATCCTCGTACATGTCTTTTATCTTTCGGAAAAGGGGATGGTCGCGATGATGGCCGGTGCGAAGTTCGGACGCTGCGGTATCGTGGATCCGCAAGGCCCGATCGAACTGCACATGCAAGGTTAGTTCGACTCATCGAGATGTGTCTTTTTCTCAAATGCGTCACAAAATTCTTTAATATTACCATGTCGTCACGACGTGAAGCTCGGTATCGATCCATCCCCATCCGTAGTTGATCAGCATGTGTGATGGTTGCTCGTCTCTCGGGTGGAGGACATGTGAGCCTAGCGCGGGTCCTTGGCACGTACCACCGCAGGTAGTCATCGTACGTGCTCTCGTCGTACTGCCTACATTTAAGGTAATGTTAGTCACCGACAAGCAGAACATAACATGCGTAACCTGAGTGTCACAAATTATCTACCTTAGTTCTAGATGATCTCTTGTGCAGCCAAGTTGTCCCACATTTCCTTCCACGGATGTTGTGTCATTCTCCAATCGTCGTCCTTCCTGCCTTTCTTACTCTGCCTGCATTTCAAATATGAAAATCAGCAGTAAATACACTAAAAACGCTCCCAACCATATAATAATGTAGGGTTATTCAAAACGTACTCATGGATTTTTTTCTGCAGTTGTCTGCTAGCTGGAGGGGGCACTTGCTGGAATAACCCAAACTGCCTCATGACACGTTGGGGTGCATACGGCTCTACCATGTTAGAGAAAACTAGGTGACGTGTCGTCAACCAGTAATGCACGTCCCTTCTGCACTGGATGGACAAACCATGGGGTGCTACACTATCTATATGGTCATTTGTCCATGGGAACCATATCACCCCACTGTGGTCCATCATCTCGAACTCCTGGTGGTACATTGGGTAGCAACGCGCAGTCAGGTCCCGAGCCCAACTAAAAGTGGCACCTGTCCACCGAGTCCCCATAGTCGGCCCAACTGACAACTTTAGATTTATGAGGAACCAGAGCCAGCTATCTGAGTTCTCGCTCTCAACGATTGCATATGCAACTGGAAGCACTTGATCATTTGCGTCGGCTGCCATTGCTATTAGTAATGTCCCCTTGTACTTTCCCGTGAGGAATGTACCATCCATTGACAGCACGGGACGACAGTACTTGAATGCTCAATGGTTGACTGAAGGCCCAGAATACACGATCAAGTATGAACCGACCAGGTACCCCATCAGGATGTGGCCTATCAAACTTGTTTATGTAAGTGCCAGGGTTAGCTTCTGCTATCTGATGTAGCAACCTGGGGACAAAGTTATACCCCTCTTCAAATGTACCGAACATCCTCTCGATCACCTTCTGTTTGGCACGTCTGACCATGCTGTAGCTGACAGGAAAACCTACTTCGTCAGCCACGGTCGCCATCAGTGCCTTTGGCCCCACGGAGATATCTTGCGACACTAGGTGGTGCACTTTTCGGCTACATATGCAGTACTCACATTACGGTGCTTCGTCAATGGCTCAGATAGCTCGCATGTGTGGTGTACCAGGACTGTGATCTCAAAATCCTTCCCAAGGCCCCCGTGCTGGTAAGCACGGATCCTCGCTGGGCAATTCGGTTGTGTGCATACAACCTTCAGACATTGAGGATTTGACCTTTTTGCTTGTATTCGCGACTTATGGAGACAGCATACTTTGTAATGGCGGTCTTCACGGCCTGCTTGCTTGGAAAGCGCTGGCCAACCATTAGAGTGTTCTCATCAAAGCCCCAGCGTGAGTTCACGTCACGTGAGATCACAAGGTTCTGTATTGTCAATTCATCCATATCTTCCGCAACAGCTACTTGAGCACCGCCTGCAGCATCACCTCCGTCATCCTCGCTACCATCAGATATTTCCTCACCCTCTTCATCCGAATCCAACTCATTCGACAGGGTTGGTAAGACCTCGAATAAGTCTACACGGGGCGGACTAGAATGGACCTGCATCTTTGTTACTGACTAACTGTTCTTCTTCTTCATGCGTGGGGTGTCCTCCCTCGCCGCATGACTATCTGACGACTTCCTTCTGCCGCGGCAAGTTGTAACTCAACAGCCGCACTAGAGCCTTCATCACAATCAAGAAATTGAACATACACCATTGGCCGGCCATACATCGCAGCTCCAGGAGTGGTAACAAGCCTCATGTACCCAGCCCATGACACAGTGCCAGTGACCTTATGTAGCTCCCACAAGGGGTCACATGAACCCTCATCGTGAGCCTACATGTCACTGCCTCAATGACAAGTTTTTTACGCGCTGTCTCCGATCAAACTCCCGACGTATGGACCTTCTCAGGTCAGACAAACTAATCTCCACCAAACCTTCTATTCGTGCTACCTTGAACTGGCACTGTGACAGATCGAGCCCGCAAGGCCCGTCCCGTATTACGTTGCCTCCATAGAACACTAATAATTCATTCATTGTACCTACGTACGCATGAAGTAGATATAAATATGTTATTATCATTTCAACTTCGTCTACTACCATAATAAATGTCTCATTTCAATATCGTCTAGTACCATAATAAATGTACTAACAATATAATTTCATAAGATATGGATGAATAATACTTTCAAAATAACTCACTAGTACTATTGATAATTTTTTTTACATACGCACGTGTAGCATGCTCTGCATCCATGAATACTTTTTTCATAATATATACATAATTAGTATCTTTCATACTAAAGATGACCTTATATAGCTCCCATAAGAGTTCACATGAACCTTTCTCATGGGAAATCGGTGTACTAGTGTTTAGTGTACTTGCAGGTATATATCTAGTTAATATAAAAGGTTCTTACGCTTTTGCCAGCAACAGAGAAAGAAACTGCTGCAGAAGAGAGAGGACTAGCTTTGAGCTCTGGAGATTAGCATCCTTGAGCACTAATGCATATGATATGTAAGTTCTGGACTGGCCGTGTCATCTAGCTGCCTCGATCATCAATCTGTTTATCATGTGGTTCTATCCCAAAAGACATCTTAAGGGGGTATCTGTCTAGGTATTAGTTCATGTTTCTACATGCTAGAAATAACGTACATAAAATTACACCGAAAAAATTGCCACATGCTCAAGTACAAGTTAAAATTTGCTTCGATCAAAAAAGATGATGAGCTACACATGGTGACTACTTAGTAGTAAACAAAGGTACATAATTATTTGCATGCGAAATTTCATTACCTTAAACGGTGGTTCACCGTGTAGTGCACAATCTTCCTATTGCGACACAAATATAATCCACAATTCACTCTTCAATCCATCATCATATGTACTCGGGTCACTACATTATAAATAACAACATTGTTATCAAAATTTATAGCACCCTACAAACATACTAATTATTTGTTATTTAACTTATTTTGTCAATATAAAAAATAAGATAACTACAATAGTAATAGAGAGAACTTCAATCTAACTAATTAATTACTACATAACGAATACATTAATACTTCCCAGGGAAACTACTCGACCGAGAGGAAGCGAAGCGGAGACTGAAAAGCTGGAGTTCAGTGAAGTATGCCAGCTCTAGCTTTTCATTCGAAAAGAGAAAATCTTACTTCGTTGGAGATAGAAATTACCCTTCTACAAATGCAGTTCGGACGCACTGAAATAAGAGAACGTATAGAGTGAATGGGATGAGATAGCGAGAGGGAGCTGCACGAGTGAATGGGATGAGATAGCGAGAGGAGCTGCACGCACTGGGCTGCGGTTTAAATGAGTGAAGCGTCTCATGTCTCTGCGCGATTTCCGGGCAAACAAATCACAGCATTCACAGCTTTCATACACAGTAGATAACTGTAGCAATAAATTGACACAGGCAGTCACCTCTTCCTCCTTTATTCTCTCCTTATTCCCTCCTTTATTCCATTTCTAGCTCACGGATTCCTCCAGCTACTCAAAATTTTCTCACGGATTCCTCCAGCTAGTCTGGTCGCGCATGCAAATGGGTGGCCCACTCCTGCCGCACGCCTGATCTGCTGCTATATACCTGCCGCATGCCTGGCTTGCTGCAGGTGGGGGTGCCGCACGCCCCACCTGCGGCAGCCAGTTGCCGCATGCCAGATGTGCGGGATGCCTGGGTCGCGGGGCCCCCCTGCGGAACGCGGTCTGGACTTGCGGTACGTTTGATGCCGCAGATCGCATGTGCGGGATGTGCCACGTGTCGACTCTCCAGCGAGCTACGGGGTGTTTTTGGCTTTAACTAGCGAACGGGGCTACATTAGCATTGACTGGTCGGCAGGGGGCTAAAATTGGATTTTCTTCGACAGGGAGGAGCCTGGCGCTCGCGAGTTGCATGACGAAATGATGCTGAACGAGTATGACCTGTGCATGAAGGAGATGGAGGACCTACGGGTCGCCATAGGCGCCGAGAAGAAGAGTAGGAAGTCCGGGCGGGTCGAGGCGGTCGAGATGCACAACATGCTCATCCGCTGCGCGCAACTGGTGGCCATGGACGACCGCCGGCAGCGCGGCCGAGATGCTCAGGCAGATCAAGCAGCACTCGTCGCCGAGGGGGGACGCCACGGAGAGACTGGGACATTATTTCGCAGAGGAGACTGGAAGCGCGGCTTGCAGGCACAGGGAGCGAGATGTACCGATCAATCGTGGCGAGAGGCAGTTCGGTGGTGTCAGACCTCAAGGCGCATAGGCTGTTCATGGCAGCGTGCAGCTTCAGGGAGGGGACATTTGCATTCTCTAGCAAGACCATTCATGATGCGGTGGCGGGGAAGAGCCGGTTGCACATCGTAGATTACGGTGTGCAGTTTGGGTTGCACTGGGCAGCCTTGCTCAAAGGGCTGGCAGCAAGGGAAGAGGGGGGGCCACCGGAGGTGAGGATAACTGGCATTGACCTCCCAGAGCCAGGGTTCTTGCCAGCCTGCCAGATTGAGGAGACTGGCCGGCGGCTCAGAAACTGTGCCCGTGAGTTCGGGCTGCCGTTCAAGTACCGTGGTATTGCCGCAAAGTGGGAGACAGTCCACGCCGAGGACCTAAACTTGGACCCAGATGAGGTTTTGTTGTCAGCGCCCAGTCTGGTTTCGGCTATCTCATGGACGAGAGTGTTTTCATGGACAGACGGAACCCAGAGACGTTGTCGTCGGCAACATCCGGAAGATGCGACCTGATGTGTACATCGAGTGTGTTTTCAATGGCACCTATGGTGCCCCCTTCTTGTGACTCGCTTCCGGGAGGCGATGTTCTTCTACTCGATGCATTTCGACATGATGGATGCAACCATCCCCCGGGACAACGATGAGCGGCTGCTCATCGAGCAGAGGCTCTTCGGGAAAGTGGGTGCTGAATATCATCGCGTGCGAGGGTGCAGACCGGGTGGACCGCCCCGAAACTTATAGGCAATGGCAGGTGCGGAACCACCGGGCTGGCCTGAGGCAGCTGCCATTAAACCCAGAAGCTGTCAATCTTTGTGACCGACATGGTTAAGAACCACTACCACAAAGACTTTCTCATCTATGCGGATCGTGGGTGGGTGCTGCAAGGGTGGAAGGGACGAGTATTTTGGGCCGTGTCGACATGGGTTGCTGAAGATTGATAATTCCATATTTTAGCTGCTTCTCTTCTCCTAATTCTAGAGTCTGGATATACAAGATACTGATATTAATACAAGGTCCACAGCACAGATGCAAATCTGCTACCTAGTAGCAATTGTTGATCAATTCTGAATCTGTTGGCAGTTTAGCATAAACTTCTGTCCCAATGCAAACTCCTCCCAAGTGGTCAGAGGAAGCAACGGGGGAAAGCAGAGGAAGCAACGGGGAAAAGCAGATAGAGACATGTCCATATGGAGGCAGGTACGTAGTATCTTACATAGTAACCAGATGTGAAGCTGTACAGTTTTTCAGAGTTGATGGGTACATATTCCTGTTTCTTATTTTCCATATGAACAATTAAGTTTGGACCTTGTCGTACATACAAGTCTAGACAATAAACTTGTGGCACCCCCGAACGGCTACAGCGACCGTTGATGGTGCACGAGGAGTACGAGCAAGTATGACCCTTCGAACGTCCGTCGAGCTGAGGTACGCAACACGTACAACAGGGTGAAACACGAGCCGCGTACGAGGAGGCGAAACCCCTCTGATGTACGATGAGGTGAAGTTACTCTCTATTGAAGTGTAGAATTAGGGTTACAAGAATTTTCTCCTCCTCATCTCTATACCCCTAGGGGGGTATTTATAGGGTTGGAAGATGGAAAAGGTGAGATTATAATTTTGCCCTCACACGAGAGGGACTTTACAAGGGCGCGGTCGTCATTTCCCATGCATAGAAGATATTTTGGGAGAATATTTCAGGCATGTTCGGGGAATATTCTCTGGCATTTTTGTGGAATTTCTAAGCACATCAACACAGTCCTGATAATGCCGACGCAGACCCTGACGGCTACAGACATCGAGACGATCGTCGGTGACGTCGGTGTAGTCCTTGTTTTGGCATCGTCGACGTAGACTTCCACGATGACGGACGTCAAGGTTGCCCTTGGCAGGTATCGACGACGAGAT
The DNA here is from genome assembly GCA_019208055.1 of Stipa capillata. Classification (NCBI taxonomy): domain Eukaryota; kingdom Viridiplantae; phylum Streptophyta; class Magnoliopsida; order Poales; family Poaceae; genus Stipa; species Stipa capillata. The sequence goes on along the minus strand of JAGXJF010002073.1, from coordinate 4,600 downwards.
TTCGACGATACGGACGTCGAGGTTGGCCTTTGGCTGGTGTTGACGTAGTCCGCGATGACGGCGGAAACTGTGGCTGCCCTTGACGGTGTTAGTTTGGTCCTTGACAGCGCATGCGAAAGAGTTTTGAAAGCGGGCTAGCGCGGAGACCCCTACCCCAACAGACTTGTTCAATGATACATTTTTTCAGTCTTGTGTGTTCTTTCTTTATTTTTTTTCATTCAGACATGATCAAAGAAGTCCACAATGATACATAGGGCCTGTTTGTTTGGCAGACTTTTGGCTTTTTGAACTTTGGCTTCGAAGCCAGAAAAGCACCTATTACCTACTTTGGCTTTGGCTTCGAAAAGCCTGTAAAGTTGTTTTTCAGGCTTTTCGAAGCCAAAAGCCACAGTTGTTTTAGGCTTTTCGAAGTCAAAAGCCAAAAGCAGGTAAATAGGTGATTTTCTGACTTCGAAGCCAAAGTCCAGAAGCTAAAAAAGCACCTAAACAAACAGTGGCCGTAATATTTATATTGAGTGTCTTGAATTTTTAATTTCTTTCTCTCTGTTTCACCTTAAAAATCCATTTGTTCACTTGCAGGTGTAACTAAAGAGCTACTAATTAAGGTCCAAGTTTGGCGCTTGTTGCGCCTGAGTAGTGTCCTGCAGACTGTACATGTTATTATTCAGAGTGATGTGCGCCGCTTTCTGTTACCTGTAGCTCTCTTTTTTATTTTATTTATGTGCTTCAGTTTTAGTGTGCACTGAAAATTAGATAATATTTTTTTTCGTGTGCACGGAAGGTAATATCAGAATGTAGTAATGCCGTAATGCTGCGCTTGTGTTCATCTCTCAAGTGTCCAGCCGTGTCCAGAACAGAGGAGAGTTATGTGCATCTTTTAAGAACTGAAAGCGTTTTAGTTGCAAGATCTGCCGTAAGTACATTTTAGTTACAAGAATGGTCCATAAATAATTATTCAACACAAACCTAAAACTAAGTTGTGGTACTGTACACCCACCCAGCGGCCCTCCCTGAACTGAACACGCACTCAGTTGACCCTGCACAGTGATGAATAAGAGCCCTCCCTTGTTTGGTTTTGCACATATCTTATCTGCAGCTAAATTAATCGGCCTTCCGTTATTCGAATTATTGAAACACCCCTCGAAATCTCCGAGCTAGTTCGTCACGTAGGATCCCTTAAAGAAAAAGAACTTCTCTCATAGGACTTGTCAGTGAGAGCACAGTGGCCACCACCATGGTCACCGCTCCAGAGGAGCTCGTGGGGGTGCTCATGGCGCCCACGGAACCCCTAAAGGAAACTTGCAATGGTAAGCCATACTTGGTTTAGGAAAAAAAGCTAGGACCTGTAATTCAGGGTTATGTTTGCTGAATGGTTTAATACATGATGAGGTAATCTCATGTCAGGGTTAGAGATGAATACCTGAAATGTTCTTTTAGACATGTAATCTGTCTCAAATCCTGAATATCTAAATAGTCTTGTATAAACCATAGAACACCTGGTCTGATTATGTTCTGTCCAGAAGATATTTAAACCCTGAATAGTACTATTTCCAGGCCATAGTTTTCTAAAAGTTGTGAGCCTTTTAGCAATCAGCCATACATCAATGAATACATTTAGCATTGGCTTTTTTCCTGTCTTTCCGTTATCTGCAAAGAATACATCATGAATAGGCACAATGTTCTTGTGGATGTTTTTGGTGCTTGGGCTTGTACATGCACGTATCTGACCGTCGATGGCTGCAGCAGCGCAAGTCGGCACGGTCTAGATGGTGGCAAAGGGCAAGTAGTAGGCTGGGTGGAAGGTGTGATGATCTTGAAACAGAGTATATGTACGGCTCTCTTGTGATATTATACAGAAATGTGCTGTTGAACATTGATGAATCGGGTTGCTCGTCTCTGGTGTATATTATCTGCTGGCCTCCACGCATGCATGGCTGGTAACGCAGCACAGGCGCCCAGGCATATGAGGAAACATTGCCATGTCGCTATCATGGATCTCCAGGGTCCATGGCGGCCCGTGCCAGTGTGCTCCTCCATGACGACTGATATTGGAACAACGCATGCAGCACATGTACTGTTGGGTCAGTTCATGTTGGCCCCTCTACAGCCAACATCAAGATATGCTTTCTCTTGATCGACGTTGTGTTTGGCCTTAGTAGACGAGGAGCAGAAAAAAAAAAAAAGAAACCCAAACAAATGACGGGATGCTCGAGCATGGCTGTTTTTGATTACGGAGACACTCAAAGCATCAAGACAGGACCCCTACGTACCCGCCTCTAGCGCGCCGCTCACCAATCTCGACGCCCAATTCCACCACACCACTCCCACCCACCGCAGCTGTACTCGCGAGGTTGAAGCAGGTGATGGAGAACAAATCGACTGAGATTGCGAGATAACAAGAGACATTTGTTTAGACAGGCCAGCGTCAAACGTGGTGATCCATCTCTGATTAAGTAAGAGGGCATTCATTCCAGCAGCATCTTCTCTGTGCGATGACACCAAGATGGCGGCGTGGCCTGTTTGAGTTTTGGCATGCGACTTGAATGGTGGCCTTTTTTAATTGACGCGAAAGGTGACGGAGAGCCTATCTGATCATCTACGAGTACAGAGCCGGCTCAGAATGAGCCCTGAGAATACGGGCCCGTTCGGTATCACTCCGCTCTGGGCTCCGCACGATTCCGCGGGCGAGTCCGGCCGAACGGTGTCAACTCCGCGGAGCCCACGCTCCGGATCAGAGCGAGGCCTAGTACAAAATCGCAGAGCGGCTCAAACCGTGTTCCACGGATTCGCGTATCTGAGTTGGAGAAAGTACCAACGGTATGCCACCGCCAGTGAGAAAAAACGCTTCGAGCAGCCCCATCTCTCTCTCTCTCTCTCTCCCACCTACCTCGCCTGCCTCGAGCGCCTCCGCCCGCCCCAAGCTGTTGCCACGCCAAGCCCGCGCGCGAGCTCCTCCGCGCCGCCGCCGAGCTCTCCTGCGCCGTCCTGAGCTCCTCCACCTCCCGGCCACCTCGTCGCCTCGATTTCCGCCGCACAAGCCGCGCCTCCAGATCCGGCGATGGGAGTGCCGCTGCCGCCTCTTCCTCCCGGCGGGCTCGTCCCAGATCTGTCTGTCGCGGGAACGGCGAGGCTGACTGCTCGGCCTAGACGTGACGGGCGACTGACGTGGAGGCGGGAAGACGCCGGAAGGAGGGAGGAGGCTACGTGGTGGGGATCTCGGGAGCGAATTAGAGGCGCGTGCCGACGCTCCCAGCACAAATCGCGATGTGAAGGCGGAGCCGGATGGGAGCCGATCGCGGATTTGCGGACTTGGTGGAGCGGAGGGTTCCCGAACGGGCCTACATCCGGATAGGTCCAGTGGCGGAGCAGGATTGGAGCAACTCAGGCGAAAACTAAGCACTTATAACTACTCCTAAAAATCCACATGTGAAAGCATCACAGGAAATATGGCTTGATTCACTATGAATGTCGAAAGTTAAACTTAATGCTTAACGATCCAACAAAGTACATAAAATATGACGAAAGCTACAAATAATAGTACGGGGATACAAAAAGAGTCCCAAATCAATGTTTGGCTCATTTGTGCCTCCCATGTGACTCGATCACACTAGAAGAGAACCCTGAGAAGCACCCTGCTGAGAAGAACCAACACCGTTCACGACAGCAAAATATAAGTTCATAAGAAAGTCATAACATCAAGTGAAATAGTCAATCATGATACAAATATAAAAACTTACCACTACAACCGACGGTCTAAAACACCTTTGGCGAGACCGATAGGCTTGAAAACGACATAAAATCTCCATCATCATCATACTTGCAAATACCTCATCGCTCAATATAGCACACCATGCTATAATTCATCCAATCATCACCCATCCTATTCCTCAACTCAGTCATTGATAATGCTCATAGCTGAGAAAGCTCTTTCCACTGATGCGGTTGCAACTGGCAAATCATGCCAACTCATGAGGTGATACACAAAGGAAAACTATGTGTCTATCAGTCTGAACCATTTTCACAGCAGATTACTAAGGTATGACAACTCCAAATCTGGATCAGCTCTCGCTTCAGCAATGAAGATTTCAAGTTGGTTCTAAGGACAAAGAAATCTGTATCTGGAGAAGTCATCAGCATACATCTCAGCAACGTTCAACAAGATTTGTCTCAGCAAATTAGCACCATGCGTTCCTTGGATCAAGACAAGCACAGCATCTCAAACATGCGTAGATACTTTCAGCAACACGATATTAACTCAACATAATTTGGTCATGCACGACAGTGAAATTTCATATCTGAAGTGGTGATAGTAAGTTACCATTGACCACCACGACACCTGGACGAGCCTCGTGCGAGTATTGTATCATCCTGTTTGCACTATAATGTTATGTTTGATACAAAGTCATTTGTCTCTTTGAAGAGCCCATCCCAACCATTGTCTCTGATATCTAGAATTTCCTCCAATGGGAACCCCAATCAAACCCACAACACAAATAATGTGTTTGATCTTTCTTTGAAAGTATTGTGACACTTCATTAGTCTTGCCCAATGAGTCTGACATAAGATGCATAATGAGAATAAATTTAAAACTCTCTGTCGA
>JAGXJF010002072.1:0-12420 GCA_019208055.1 Stipa capillata | reverse complement strand
GAAGGACCGAAGGGGCCGACTAGAGGGGGGTGAATAGGAGGCTAATTAAAATTACTTCTTATAACTTTGTTGAACAGATTAAGCCTTAGTTAGAAGCTGGGTTAGCTAACTGTGTAACAGGAGAGCGGCACAGGCAAGGTATTATGTATGATTTAACACTTGGCTGTCACACAGGTGGCTAACACAGGTGAGCTAACTAACTGGCTGTGTAACAGGTAGCTAACATAGGTGAGAGATATGATCAATAGCAACTGAGACACAGCTCAGATAGCACAGGTAAAAAGGAGATCTACAATAGATGATTAGAATGAGTCTAAGATCACACAAACATGCAAGAATAGCAATAACTCTAAGAAATGCAGTAAATACTCAGAGACAAGATGTTTTTCACCGAAGTTCCCTGCTCTTCTCAGAGAGGTACGTCTCCGTTGGAGAGACTACTCCGAAGAGATAGCCACAACTGAATCGTGCTTGTTCTCCGAGTACCTGACGATCAGGCCCCTTGCTTTTCTTGTGGAAGTCCTTTCGCCTTGTAGCAGGTAGATTTCAGATCACCTTCACAAACTACTGGTTCAGCCCACACAAGCTTGGGTGATACCAGCAACTCCTACACTCGTCTAGGAGTAAACACTCCAAGAGTAATAGATTCAACAGCAACGAATCTTGGAGGAACCAAATGCTCTTTTGCTCAAGGACTCTAACTCTCTTAGGAAGGTTTGCTTTTGTTCCGAGTGAAAGAGGCTTGCAACGGTTGAATATGCTTTACTGGTTTGATCTAGCTTGAATGATTGGTTGAGGTCGAAGACCTCCCCTGGTCCCCTATATATAGGGTTCACAGGAACCTGACCGTTACACTATTGCCACGTAGGATTAAGTGAGCCACTGGTGACAGGCACTGGTGACACAGCTACACACTACGTCCAATCTATAACCGGCTCGGGCAGACCGACACCTGTATCACCGGAGGCTGACATAGGTGAACCCCTAACTGACGTAGCAGCAATACTCAGCCCGGTCTTGGCACATGACATGCCCTCAGCATACAATTACCTGTGTAGACAAACCATCGCAGTGTAGGTCCCTTAGCATTTACAAGCTCTTCCCTGGTACAGAGACGTACTTGAGTCATAGAGCGCTAGACCACCTGTGATACAGCTGTGTCACACCGGTGGCTCTAACCCCTAGGGTTTTCTACTGCTAGCACTGCAGAGTGCTAACAAAAACCAGTTTCACGCTTGTGCAAAACTGTTGACACAGCGCCACTAACCTCAAAGCATCAGTGCCACTATCCAACACCCTGAGCGTTGAGCAAAAGATTCTCCACAGGTTATAACTACTCCATCCCTCTTGATAGTACGGGTGTTTCCTATGGACTCAAAGAAACTAGCAAATCTAGGCTTTACTTGCCACCTACTGTATTCACGGCCCTTGACGCATCAAGCCACCATCACCTTGCTTGCAACTCCTTGCACAGCACCGGCTTGCTCACAGCTGTGACACAGCTGCCTAGCACAGCCATTCCTTTGTCCTGGAAACCACCTTTGAACTTTTTGGGTGGTCATCATTCCCTTGATGACCCTTTTCCCTGGAACCTGTTTAACTTGCTTACACTCATCGTAAACATTAGATCCTAGATTGAGTTGCCATTAACCATGAAAACCACCTAGAGGCCTAGATGCTCTTTCAATCTCCCACTTTTTGGTGGTTAGTGGCAACCCATTCATCTAATTCACATAAAGATTGAATGAGAGATACATGTGCAGGTTGTTAGAAAATACTCCCCCTGAAGCTGTGCATAATAGATTTGCTTCTATCAGGCTAGTGCACAGATTTTAATTTTGGATATGAGCAGTATGTTCTTACAACTTACAATTTTATCAGTTCAGAGAATGTGTATCAGAGCATATGTCATTTCAGAATACATGTATCAAAGTGATGAGGACATCTCCCATGCTACCATCCAAGGACCAATCACCCGTTCCCGTGCCCGACGACTTAATCGTGAGGTGCGTTCGTTTCTTGCTATCCATAATTATGTGGCTAAGGATGGGATGCTACTTAATGGTGATATTTTGATTCTTAGGAACATGGGAGAAGCACTACTGGAGCAGCCCACAAGAGGATGAGGCGTCACCCCGAGTCAAGTTGGACTCCACTTCAACTTCGAATTCGGTTCGGTTTCAGCAGACAACACCTACATAAATGGGGCATAACTTTCTCATACGGAGTCCGATTGAAGAGTTCTTATATGCGTTGGAAAGATAACGGTGGCACCTTTCCAATGGATCTGACACCACATTATGAATAATTACAGAGACACTGGAATTGTTAGAATAAGTCATCAGGTGCTGCGACACCGTTTTGGGCCACTTCGGGCCTTGTTTTCGTTTCGGGTCTTAAGCCCAGGTTTAGGGTGAAACACTCAGAAACCCTAGGTATAAATACTCTATAGCCACAATTGTTTAGGGTGGGTTTTGCTTAGATTATTCCGTCTTCGCAGTTTCGCTGATTTCATCAGTTTGTCGAACCCCACTTTAAGTAAACAAACCTTCCTCTAAGTTTGTGAAATTGCTTCTACTGTGTTCTTGGTTGTGTTCTCGATTCGCATGTAGGGATAAGCCTTCTTGGTGAGGTCAACCGTGTTCGCGCATGGTTGATAACCAACGGAGCCGTGGTGTAGCGATCGCAGGGTTCGGATCAGTTCTGATTGGAAGCCGGGTTGCCAACGTCGAGTCCTCCACAATCGTGATTATCCCCTCCTGACGGAAGATCGGGCACCCCCGTGCGCATCAAGTGGTATCAGAGCTTCAGTTGCCCTTTAGGTATCATTGTATCCGATTAGTTTTACCATCGTCCCAGAACTCCAGATATAGCCAAAATAAAATTGTAGTCCTCTAGGGCGTATCATCTTCACTGTCCGAGAGCTCCGAGCCGTTGCATTTTCATCACAGTGTCGTATTGCTGAGTTTTGATTCATTGTCGATGTCAGGTTGCTGGTTTAGACTTGTGTTCTTAGTTACGAGTCGTTACTTAGGGTTCGTGATATCCGAATACAACTCTGAACCCTAGTCGGAGTCGATTTCATAGTGCCTCGGTAAAACGGCCATAACTTTGTCATACGAACTCTGTTTGAGCTCTACCACCCGGCAAAACGACCGGAACGAAAAGTGGCATCTGATTCCGTTGACACATCAAGCCACCGTCACCTTGCTTGCAACTCCTTGCACAGCACCGGCTTCCTCACAGCTGTGACATAGCTGCCTAGCACAGCAATTCCTTTGTCCTGGAAACCATCTTTGAACTTTTTGGGTGGTCATCATTCCCTTGATGACCCTTCTCCCTGGAACCTGTTTAACCTGCTTACACTCATTGTAAACATTAGATCCCAGATTGAGTTGCCATTAACCATCAAAACCACTTAGGGGCCTAGATGCTCTTTCAATCTCCCCCTTTTTGGTGGTTAGTGGCAACCCATTCATCTAATTCACATAAAGATTGAATGAGAGATACATGTGCAGGTTGTTAAAAAATACTCCCCCTGAAGCTATGCATAATAGATTTGCTTCTATCAGGCTAGTGCACAGATTTTAATTTTGGATATGAGCAGTATGTTCTTACAACTTACACTTTATCAGTTCAGAGAATGTGTATCACAGCATATGTCGTTTCAAAGTACATGTATCAAAGTGATGAGGACATCTCCCATGCTACCATCCAAGGACCAGTCACCCGTTCCCGTGCCCGACGACTTAATCATGAGATGCGTTCGTTTCTTGCTATCCATAATTATCTGGCTAAGGATGGGATGCTACTTAATGGTGATATTATGATTCTTAGGAACATGGGAGAAGCACTACTGGAGCAGCCACAAGAGGCTGAGGCGTCAACCCAAGTCAAGTTGGACTCCACTTCAACTCCGAATTTGGTTCGGTTCACTACAAGAAATCAGTTAATCCATGACGGTTTGAAACCGTCACAGATGTGTTCAAAACCGTCACGGATTTGAATCCGTGACGATTATAAAATCTGTCATGTATATCGCATCATAGATTGACCGCGGCACCTTCCATGACGGTTTCCCCATACCGTCACAGATCTTCTCCAATTCGTGACGGTCGTAAACTGTCATAGATCAGTCCCCTTGGGCCCTGGCCAAGCCCGAAACTCTGTGACGGACTAAACCGTCACGGATTTACATGATGTGGCATCTACGTGGATCTGACGTGGCAGTCAAACATGTCATTCATGCATATCGATTTGAGAGAAATTTTAAAAAAATTATTCATATCGCACACATGTACATCTGATAAACAATTCACATATATATATGTACATATATACATGAGTAATACAAATCAATTCAAAGAGGAATACTCATAATTCGAATACAAATACGGGAGTTCAAAATTTTGATTTACAGAGGGTTCAATATTACAAACTATGAGTATTACAAAATATCTACAATAAAAAGAAATCAAGTTAATGTCTTCATTCTTCTCTTTAGTCCTTTTTTTTTCATCATCTTCTCCAATTCTTGATTCTCCAACCTGCACAAAGAAAAGGAGCTACAAAAGGGTATTTTGGTTAGGATTAAAATGTTTGCATCTCCTGGGGAGATGCAATGTTTTATTTGGAGATCAGCCTTATGAACCTAGAGAACTAATTCTAAATTCAATAAGAACAGTATTGACCTATGGAACAAGTCTTTTCAAAGGCACCAGAGTTTTAAGGCAACATGTGAACCAACTTTAGGCAACTAAATGAAGGCAGCAATAGGCAACCAATCGAGGCATCAATCAATGAGTTCCATAAGTCAATCTGTGTTTAGACTAATCTTCGTGAAGTAGGCAACCATGAGTTTGTTAAGCCGAATTAGCTTTCATGTAATCATCCAGCTAATCCAGGTTTAACATTTTAATTAAATTCACCAAATCAGGTCAGCCACAAGATTACTTCACCAAATCAGGTCAGCCACAGGGTTAATAGGCAGCAGTGAGTAGCATCTGCTCTTATCAGAAAAGTATACCTTTCTCTAAACCATGTTTAAGTAAAAGCCATCATAAAGATGAACTAAGCCAAGCACAGTATCTGTTCTTCAGTTATCAAACTGATATACATACACATATAGAAACAAGGAGAAGGGCCTGAGAACAAGAGAAGTATCTGTTCGTCTCAGTTAAACAACTATAGAAGATAGAAGTTTTAGCAAAAGAGAAGAAGTACTTAAGTTCTGCATAAATATTCTGCATTAGGTTAAATAAACCAATTCTCTAAATCAAGTAAAAGTAATCTGTTCTTGTCAAATTGGAATAGAAAGAAAGAAAAAGAGCATAGGTAATCTATTCATATCAGTTTAAAGAAAGAGACTAAGCTAAGCTCAGGAGTAGTATCTGTTCTTTAAGTAGATAAGGAAAATGTAGTAATCTGTTCTTATCAATTTGGGATTAGATAAGACAAAGCTAGAGAAAATCTGAGAAGAGATAAACTAAGAAAAAGTATAGCGTCTGTTCATGCATCACATATATACTTGCAGATGTACACCAAAGATCAAGCAAAACATATGTTCTTTAACAAATCAGATCAGCATGTATATTATATATATATATACACAGAAGTAAAAAGGGGAGCTAAGGCCAAGTGCCATATCTGTCCTCTAGTTCAACAAAACTAATATAAATATATGCATATATGTAGAAGACATGAATTAACTGAGACCATACGCAGAACATCTATTCTTGGAGTTAGCCAATTTGGCATGTTCAGATGCATAAATGTATTTCTCTAAACTCTTCTCAGATGGTATCACCAAACTGAACTAGGACTTAGTAGAGCATATGTTCTTATTGGCTTGATATATCCCAACACACGCACATCACAGTATATACAGACATCGAGGCAACTAATAGGCATCAATGCAATGCATTTGTTCTTATCAGTTTTAAAACATCAGCTCAAGATAAGCATCTGCTCTTCTCAGTTTAATTAAATTCACCAAATCCCAAACTCTTCTCTGACAAAGCATCACAACAATGAGCAGACTAAATAAAGTATAGAATCTGTTCTATCAGTTCAAAGGGGCTGATATACGTGAAGAATTTTCTTGATAGGTAAATGGACTAAAGTACTAGAACTACAAGGAAATCATTGCAATACCACTCTCGTCATATCACCAAATGGTCTAGATTAAAGGTACAACAATGTCAGCATACAAACATATCAGATTAGTGCCCAACCAGTATACTTATATCATCAACTTAGTGAATTCAGTGTTTCAAACAATGTTATAAGAATCATCACCTAAACATAATTTATTAATGATTCATGAGCAAGTGATGGCAAGATATAGATAATCGTCAACACCTTTTGTAGCAGCTAAACCAGAGTCTTAAGTCAGCATTTCTATAACATACCTCTATCGGTAGTTTAATAATTCGAGAATCCCAACTAACAGCGTAGCCTTAACCATTTCAGTAGCAAAGATGCCATTAATACCACTGGTAGAAGGCTAGTGCAACATGAGAACTTTTAATCATTTGTCAAACTAGAACAGAATTCATGTTAAGGAGAACAATTCTTACTCTCAGATTAGTAACCTTAGAATCTCATGTCTTAAGCATTTACCCAGATTAAGAGGGCAACAGTACCAGGGTACAAGGTCTTAATTAAAATTTCAAACAGAGGGTGGTGTTATCAATTTAGAGACAAAGGGCATCAGCTAACAAACCAAGAAAGAGCAGTGAATCCTCACACACTTAATAACCTAATGATACATCAGAGGTTTTAGCAATTCAATTAAAGTCCTCGTATCAGTATATGCTCTTCAGATCAAGTTTTAATCATGCAATTGCCAGTACAAGTGCATATATCAAACCAAGAACCAATGAAAGATCACACAGAACCCAAGCACAAAGATGTTCTGTCACGGACCCGGAACTGCATATGATTAGGGGAACGCGAAGTCGCCAAGGACCGAAGGACTCGTCGGCCCGGTAGCACGGTACCTGCGCCGTACGCACCAAGGCAGAACGATCCGACACCCGCCACGTGCGAGCCGGCCGGAAGCGACCAATCTTCCCAGAACCACATACGATTCCTTGATCCAGTGAAGGTTTAGAGCCGTTCCCGGATACTACCACGCAAAGCAAGGTCGGAGGAGCCCGGTGGCTCTACCCACACCCTAACCTAGCTCGAAGGCTAGTGGGTCGCTCGAAAGCCCGGTAGAATGCCCACACCCTGCCTAGCTGGCACAGCATCTCAGCCAGCGGGTCACTCAACCGATTCCTGCTCGGCCTAGTAACAAGAGGTACAGCCGTAACCCTTCACGGCATACCCATACGCTTCATATCATACACGCATGGCATATGGGCAGCCCGAATAACAACTCAGATATCACAACAAAGCTCTACAAAGACGATATTAATAGTAACTGCCCACGATGGGACAACACATTACATCATTCGGCCATAACCGAAAACATATCCGAGTACGGAGAATTTAAACGACAGCGGAAACAAAGTAAATGAGTCCCACAGCGGCATAGTGACCGCTGACCAAAAGCTACAACCTACCCCATGAATCGACTAACTAACCGAGGAAACAACAATTTCAGGCATCATCGAAATAGTCTTCAACCACCGGCTCACCTGCAAGCTCTAGGAATAACCTAGGTGAGTACGGACGTACTCGCAAGACTTATTCGTGCTTGATTAAATGTCCTACGCATACTAGTATAGCAACAATTAAACATGAATGCTTCTCAGAGTAACAATATACAAGTTAATAACATAACATTAACAAGATGAAATAAGGACAGGCTAAGTAACAGTCTAACTCAGGATACAACCATGTCGTAAACAAGTCACCACGAGATCAAATAAGCAAATCCAAATCCATTGGGGCAGCCCATGAGTCCAATCCAAATCAATCCATTAAACATCATCCAATTCAATTAGGGCAGCCCCTAAATCAAATTCAAATTGATCCAATCCACACAGGTTCATTTTAATCTCTCGAACTGCTACCGACAACTCATCCACTGCAGGCATAGTGAGTGCATAACAGTTTGGAGGTAGCGAGCCTCCAAAGTGCATGGAGGCTTACCCCATCTATCCTCAGTGTTGGTTCTCGCTAGCGTTCCCGTGTGATAAGGGATGGTGACACGCTGAAGATAGGGTTGGTGTGGCGACAAAACTCTACTTACCCCTGGGTCGCCGTCCCCCCGCAATTAACACCAACCGTACCCATTGTGCACGCCCTCGGCTCTCCCAACTCACTTAACAATTTAGTTGAAGAGCTATAAGATGTTCTCGACGTAAGACACATCCTACACATGCTAGTGTACGCAACTTTGCGACGATTCACGGATAAATGTCCATACACATAGCACATATGAATAGGCATACACAGGAGTATGGAAGGTAAAGATGCAACAAGCTCTGCTTGCCTTGTTCGGGTTGTTCCTGATCTTGCGTGGAGTCGTAAGCCGGGTGGTCACCTTCTTCGGGCTCTGTTGTAATTAATACGGATACCGAAAAAGAAACGATAAAGAAAATATTAAGATTCGGCATGTATGCATGATGAGGGGTGGTACATATATATTCATGACTAAAACAAAACGACTTAAGAATACTAGGGTTTTGGCGTAGTGACGATGTATTAGGTGATATATGTAAAGACTCGACTGTTGCCCTAACGGGGTTCGTGAATGTGCGACGCAATGAAACGCTAGGAAAGAACTCCTAAAGTGCTTTAGGTGAGTCATGACTTCCCTATAGCTAGTATGGTTTCTACGACTCCGACAGAATGAACTCATAGCCCTAACTTCATATGTGTCATTTTATGCGGCCACGAAGATTAGGGTTTATGAGAGCTATGGGTTGCATGGGTTGGTCATGATAGGAAGTGGTGGTATTAGGCGAGTATACTGAACTAAGACCCTACATATCGGGAATCATCGAGTATAGGGTCACATTCGTCGAATTAGGGTTTATCGATGAACTGCGACGAACGGGGAGCTAATGGCTCATATTGTAAATGACCCACAGTGCATGTGTTGATCTGAGGCATCTACTAGGACCAGGTTGTAGGAAATCTTGTAAGGTTTCCAGAAGTGTAAGGCTCGTCGAAATCGGAGTTATAAACACGAATCTAGGGTTTATCGGCCCTCGACAGTAGCAAAACATCTACCCTAGATATCACCTTGTGCATGTGCTTAAAAATAATTTTTGATTCAGCCAGACTGTAGAAATTTTCAAGAGCTTTCCAAATATATAAAAATTTTCAAATTTGGCCTTACGGTTAAGAAGTTATGAAGATTTGAAATTTTATACAAAAATCAGCCCTAGCAGTCGAAAACCCTAATTGCTATCGGTACCCGAACCCTACCCAGCGCAAAACCTAAACTCCTACGTGCACCCGAACCAAACCTACCCCAGATCCATCACTCATAACCCGCCCCCACTGGCATGCGGGTCCTACCGGGTACCCGTGGCCCAATCAAAAGAGGCCACGCGGCCCTCTCTTTTTCTCTCACCCGACCCCCCCTTCTTCTCTCACTCCAGTACCCGACCGGAGAGGGAGACGACGGCGGTGCCCTCGCCGGCGAGGTGGCCGATGGCGTTAGGGGCGGCGGCGGGCTCCGAAACTTGACGGGAAGAGGCGAGGAGGGTGGCTGTCAGAACAGGGAGGAAGGGGGAGAAGCCCGGTCCGGACCGGCCTTAAATACGGCGGCGGCCGGTCGGGATGGGTGGGGCGCCGCCCACCATGGCCGCTCGGCGGCAGCAACGTGGAGGCACCGCCCTGACAGGCGGGCCCCACGGTTCAGAGGGAGGGGAGGCGCGGGGTGAGGCCGATAGGCGGGGCCCGCGCGCGGCAGAGGAGAGAGGGGGAACCGGCGGGGGAGATGGGCCGGCCAGCTGGGCCGGCCGAGCAGGCTTCCGCCTGAGTAGTTTAGGGTTTTTCTTTTTCTTTTTAATTTTTGAAATCAAAACTACCCCTCTTATCATTTTATGTGCATATTTTGCTCCAAATGATTTGAAATTTTTACAGGGGGTTCTAATCTTTATTCTTGAGCTACTGTGGAAGTTTGGGTTGATTTGGAGCTCATTTGAATGGTTGTACAGTTCAACTTAGGGTTTGACCTAATTCGATGATTTGAACTAGAGCTAGGTCCTAAGGTTCTCCAAAAATTCTGGATTTTGACATAGAGCTAAGGTTTTCACTTTTGGAGCTATTTGTGGAGTTTGAGAGGTTTGCATCCACTAAAAATTGTTCTATCGTCGAAACCCTAATTCCAGCTCCTTTAGGGTTTTAGGTTTAGGGACGAGGAGTCACCGAAGTGTTCACTGACCTCCCCCACCCTTATTAATGACATTGTTAATTCGAGTAATTCGAATAAGTTGATTGGTGTTTGTAAAATTTTCCACCGAGGATGAGATATTAACATATTCTATAAAGTACAATTATATCCTTTTCGGGTTTAAACGAGATGGTGCGGGGATGATGACATGTATGCATGCATGCAAAGCAAATACCTATTTCGTTACAATTGGGAATTACAAAACCTACCCCCCTTAAAAAGATCTCGACCCGAGATCTCTAACGAGTGACAAACAAGGTGGGAAATTCGGTCTTGAGCCATTCTTCGCGTTCCCAGGTAGCTTCATCTTCAGTGTGGTTGCTCCATTGTACCTTGAGGAATTTGATGGTGCGGTTTCGAGTCTTGCGTTCCATCTCATCAAGAATACACACCGGATGTTCTTGATAAGAGAGGTCTTCATGTAGGACTTCAATTTCAGGATTGGTCTTCTTTTCAGGGACGCGATGACATGCCTTCAGTTGGGATACGTGGAAGACATCATGCAGTCGAGATAGCTCCGGAGGCAATTCCAATTGGTATGCAACTGTGCCTCGCTTGGCTAGGACTCGGTAGGGACCGATATAGCGAGGAGCTAACTTGCCCTTCATTGCAAAGCGGCGAACACCTCTGCATGGGGTGACCTTGAGGTACACACTATCTCCAACCTGGAAGGTAACCTCTCGGCGATGGGGGTCGGCATAGCTTTTCTGTCTGGACTTTGCTTCGAAGACGTTCTCGGATGAGTTGGACTAGATCTTCGGCTTCTTCAATCGGGTTAGGTCCAAAGAATTGCCTCTCGCCAGTCTCGGACCAGTTCAATGGAGTCCTACACTTTCTTCCGTAAAGTACTTCAAAGGGTGCCATACCGAGACTCGCTTGATAACTATTGTTGTAGGCAAACTCGGCATATGGCAAGCAATCTTCCCAGTTGGAACCTAGTGTTAACGCACACAATCTTAACATGTCCTCCAGAATCTGATTTGTCCGCTCAACTTGACCACTGGTTTGAGGATGAAAAGCGGTGCTCAAGGATAGAGAAGTTCCCATAGCTTCATGTAGGCATTTCCAGAATCGGCTGGTGAACTGGGTGCCTCTATCCGAAACGATCCTCTTGGGAACACCATGGAGAGGCAAACGATTCGGGCGATGTACAACCTTGCTAACTGACTCACCTTATGTGTGCTCTTCACCGGAATGTAATGAGCGACTTTGGAAAGGCGATCTACAATCACCCATACTGCATCATTACCCTTTGGGGATTTCGGTAAACCTACCACAAAATCCATACCAATCTCTTCCCAATTCCACTCGGGAATAGGGAGTGGCTGGAGTAGGCCTGCTGGTCTCTGATGTTCAGCTTTCACACGATGGCACACGTCACACTCTGCAACATATCGGGCAATCTCTCGTTTCATTCGGGTCCACCAAAATTGGCGACGAATGTCTTGGTACATCTTTGTACTGCCGGGATGAATGGCCAACGGGGAATTATGAGCTTCATGAAGGATTAGGTCCTTTAGGTGCTGGTCCTTAGGCACCACGAGTCGCTTTCTAAACCACAGTACTCCATCCTTGTCCTCGGTGAAGCAGGTCGCTGTTCCAGTCTTCACTTTCTCTCGGATCTTCTGCATACCAGCGTTCTGAGCTTGGGCAGTCTTGACTTGGTCTTCTAAGGATGGTTTTACTTCAAGAGTGGCGAGGGTACCTTGCTCAACCATCTCTAGATTGAGCCGTTGGAACTCCTCATGAAGCGGTGGTTGTTGCTCCATGATCACGAGGTTGTTGCAGTAAGCTCTTCGACTAAGGGCATCCGCAACGACGTTATCTCACAACTATGACGGTCATGTCTGTCCGTCATAAATACACCACCGTCACAATAAACCTGTTACGCCTAAGGAATATCTGTGACGATTTATGGAAACGTCACGAGAAAACCGTCACGGATTAACAGGTTTCTTGTAGTGGTTTCAGCAGACAACACCTACATAAATGGGGCATAACTTTCTCATACGGAGTCCGATTGAAGAGTTCTTATATGCGTTGGAAAGATAACGGTGGCACCT